>RJWM01003751.1:0-109246 GCA_004363535.1 Dasyprocta punctata
TTTTTTTTTTTTTTTTTGCCTGTTCTGCTTCTTTCTTGTTATTGTGGGAAGCATTTACAACAGTTTTCAGTGTCTGGAAAGATGTCAGAATATGTTAATTGTGATTGCAATTGTTTTGTTGATTTGCAGCTGGTTTACTACAGGGTACTTAAGAAATTTTCCTTATTTTTTCCCCTAGAGTGTTACAGTGACTTTTTAAATGAAGACTTTGATGTGAAGACCTACACTTCTCAATCTATTCATCAAGCTGTAATTGCTGAACAACTAGCAAAACTTGCCCAAGGAATCAGTCAGTTGGATAAAGAATTACACCTACAGGTAATTCTAATCTTCTGGACCACGCAGGTTATTCAGCCTAAAGAGATGACTTCACCTTTTTGTAATCTTAATGTTCAATCTAATTGTGTATTTGCGTGAATAAATGCATGACTTACCAATGTGACTTATTTTCCGAACTACATTTTTGCAGTTTTCTGTAAACCACATTTTGTTAGTTGAATATAGTATATTTACTTCTCCAAAATCTTTTATTCCTTCTTCTGGCTCATTACCAAAATTGGGGTGCAGTGAATATAGAGTGCAGAAAAAGGAGGTCTTAGGTAAAGGTAGTAGAAAATGGAATTTTGGAAATGGAATGGTGTGAATAAGAAAATTGGGATGTTACATTGGTAGTTTATACTTTGTTAGCACAAGTGTAACATTTGCTAAAATAATAGAAAGTTGATAAATGGGATGGGTTGAACAAATAATTTTAGCCATAATGTTAATTGACTTTTATGTCACTTAATATCTTTGAGTCTTTTTTTTTTTTTTAATGGGCTGGGATGACTAAGAGGAGATTGGAGTAAAGAATCTTGATGCTTCCTTCCTAGTCTACATTTCTGTAATTTTTATTACTGGCTGAGTTCATGATATACTTTGTAATGCTGAATTTTGTCTGAGGAGTAAACAGTTCAATGAAAAACAAATGCACGAATAAATGACTACTTACCAGGAAACCTAGATCTGGTGTATCATGAGTTTTGTGTCTTAGATTTTTTTTTATTCAATTAAAACAGCAGCTTACAAGGATTGGGATGGCTTCTAAGGTCACTTTAACTTAAAAATTCTGATTGAACATTAGAATTCATTATTTATTGACACATTTAGAAGGCATTTTAATTGCTAGGTTTTGGGTTAGGTTACAAAGATAATAGGACATGTTAATAGACTCAGATCGTGGCACATAAAGACAAAAATAAAGCTGGAAAATGATGTCTATTTTAAATACAGAAATGCAAGGTGTTTGTGGAAGCAGGGGAAAATTCTGCTGGGAATTCTCAGGGGGTGGCTTTTTGCAAGAGCCACTTGAAATTTTTTCTGTTCTTTTGTACTTATTATTTTCCTTATTCTTTGTGTGTATTCCCTTCTCTTCAGGTATAAATAAGAATGTAAAATTTATTAACTATCTCCTAGATGGAACAGTTTATACTTACAGTAGTTTAGAATGTGAAATAGTGAAAGTGTCTGACTTCTGTGAGATGTGAACTTGCTATAATATTCTATGGAAGCAAAATTAGGATAATGCTACCTAATAAAATACAATAAAAGTAATTAAAATAGTGAGATTAAAAGTACAAAAGATTTACTACTAGAGTTTAGTACAGGAAATAGAAACCATTTTAGGTATTTAAAACAAAGATATTTAGTACAGAGAACTGGTTGCTTGTGAAATTGTTGGGGACACAGTCAAAGGGTTAAGTTGAAGTACCACTGATGACGGATGGAGGCCTGTGAACTTGTGCAGTCACCTCCGGGGCCATTACTGAAGTTTCGCTTCTAGATACCTGGAGAGCAGACCCTAGAATGGTGAATATTGATTGCTGTTTCAGCTATCTCTAAATCCTCCTGTCTTCGAATCTTGCTTATTAGCCAGAATGGAAACAGAAAAACAGCCTTCGTCTTTCTTCTGTTTCTTACATCTCTTAGAAGTTTATCTGGTTGGCTGCAAGAGAGTCTGTGAGAGTGTACTTTTAGTCTTTTCAACGTTTACAGGAGCTGTTAACTCTTAACCTTTTTTATTTTGTTGAAACCATTCACATTGCCCTGAGTTTCTGAAAATGTCAGTCTTTTACTGGGAGGAGGATTTGCTGTTACACTAGGAAACTGAAAGCAGGGAGATGTTCAGAGATAGAGGGGTACTGAGTGCTTCTTCTTTCCAGATTAGGATGTGGCCTTGCTGCTGATGAATTAAATTCAAGAACCAAGAGAACTTAAACATTTTTTAAATGAAAAGCAACTAACAGCATGTCAAGAATTAGCTGATTTTTCCATTTTGGCACACTTCACTTATCTCATTAGGAAAGCAGGGGACTTGCTATAGTCTGAAAGTTTGTTCCCCTCAAACGCATATCCTGAAATTTAATCCTCAATGTGATAGTATTAGAGATGGAGCTGGGCCAGCCATGTTGGGTCAGGGAAGATCTAACCAGAAGACAACTAGCCAGCCTTTCTGGTGAGTGGCGCAAGGACATGGATTCCAGGATGAGAAAGATCAGCTCCACCTATGAGTGGGCTGAGAATCAACAACAAACCCCCAGTAAGCAACCTGCTGGTTCGGAGGACCAGCTAAGCTGATAGCAATTAAGGTACATAAAGCAACTACATGCTTGTATTATTTGGTTGATTTTTGCAGGCCTGGGGCCAGCAATCTGAGCATCTCTTGGGAGGATGACATTGTGCAATGTAACAAATATGGGGGATTCTCTTCTATCTTGTCTTTGAGGCCCAGTATTGTTCTCATTGTTTTGCTTTATTCTGATTAATTGTTTTGTTTTATTCAATATTCGGTTTTGATTGGCTTTATTTTGTTTTGTTTTTGGTTTTGTTTTGCTATACCTGATGGAATGGTCAACTATTGTGAAGATAATAAGATATACTGTAGTAGCTATTGTTTTCCTAGTATCCTGCTTTGAAGTTCTGTACCAGTTCTACTGCTTTGTTTTGATTGACTTTGTTCTGTTATGTTTTGTTGGATTTTACTGTCTTTAAAAAAAAAAAAACCGGTGGAGCTGGGTGTGGTGATACTTGCCTGTAAGCTAGTATTCTGGAAGGCCGAGGCAGGAGGATTGTAAATTCATGCCCAGCCCCAGCAATTTAGTCACTTAGAGAGATCCCATCTCCAAAATAACAGAAGGCCTGGAGATGTACCTCAGGGCAAAGCGCCTGTGTTCTATCCGCAGTACAGTGGATAAAAACAGGTGGAACTTTTGTTAGAGACCCACAGGAGTTTGTTCATTTTCTTTTCTTTTTTTTTTTTCAGCACCGGGGGATTGAACTCACAACCTCACACCTGTCAGACAGGCACTTAAGTCACTGAGCCAAACTCCCGGCCCTAGTTTTTTGAGGCAGGGTCACACTGTGTAGCTCAGGCCTGCCTTGTGCTTGTGTTGTAGCCCAAGGCGGCCTCGAACTCACAATGCTCCTCCTACCTCAGCCTCCCAAGTGCTGGGATTAAAGGCATGTGCCACCACACCTGGCTGGGATTTTGTTCATTTTCCCACCTTGTGAGAACACATAGAAGGCACCATTTATGGTGAAAATGGGTGCTCACCAGAGACTGAATTTGCCGGCACCTTGATGTTGTACTTCTCTCCTTCCAGACTTTTGGGTAATAAATCTCTGTTTATAAATTACTAGTCGACAGGGTTTTGTTTTAGTAGCCCAAATGGGCTAAAATGAGGCAATGTGTTGAACCATAAATGTGTGTATGTGTTCTTGTTAATTACTCATCTGAAGCATACCTTTTGTTTTCCTTTTGTATTATTATGTGTCCCTTCTATACACCAAGTGAAATCTTTAATTCTGCTCCATGAGTACAGAAAAAAATGCTTAGTGAATCAGAGTAAGTGCTGATTATTCATTCTTGATTTTCAGGTTGTTGCAAGACATGAAGATTTACTGGCACAAGCAACTGGGATTGAATCTTTGGAAGGTATACTTTTTTCAACAATTACAGATTAAATACAGCTATATGAGAGATTGGCAAGCTTTTTCTGTGGGGCATTAGATAGTAAATATTTTTAGATTTTGCAGGTGTGTTGGTTACTTTTCTCTTGTTGCTGGGACAAAATACTTGACGTCCCAAATTAAGGAAGGGAGGGTTTATTTAGCTCACAGTTTGTGCTCACACCTGGCTCCAAGGCAGGGTGGCATGGCACAGGGGTAACTGTTCAAGGGGCAGAAGACAACAAAAGCAACAAGAGCAAAAAGTGAAGCAAGACTCTTTTTCTGCCTTGTATTGTATGCAGGGTAGGGTGCCCCGCCCCGCAACAGGGCCAGTGTAGCACTCACACCATCTCTCAGCCCTGGTCTTGCACAGGATGAGGATGTTTACCAAGTGAGGACCCTGACCCCCTGCTGAGTGGCTTGGTTCAGTGTATCAACCTTTACTGCAGGTCACCCAATCTCTGTTTTAACCACTAAACTCTGCCTGTAGTGGGCTGAAAGCAGCCTGCCAAATAACATGTAACTGGCTATGTGTGGCTGCATTCCAGTAAAACTTTAATAAAACTTCGCTTCCTCCTGGGCTAAACTATCTGGATTTAAATTCTTAATACTTACTGGATATGTAGGGGAAGTTATTTAACCTCTTCTTTTTTTTTTTTTTTTTTTTTTGCGGCACCCGGGATTGAACTTACAACCTCGCACCTGCCAGGGCAGGCGCTTAAGGCATTGAGCCAAACTCCAGGCCCTGGTTTTTTTGAGGCAGGGTCGCACTATGTAGCTCAGGGCTGGCCTTACGCTCGCGTTGTAGCCCAAGCCAGCCTCGAACTCACAATGCTCCGCCTACCTCAGCCTCCAGAGTGCTGGGATTAAAGGCGTGCGCCACCACGGCCGGCTCCTTAACCTCTTCTTTATATAAAACAGTATTAATAATGTATCAAGATGGCATTATTGTGAAGATTAAAAGAGTTAGCAAAATGCTTAATGCCTGCACATAGTGCATCTACAAGTGTTAGTTAATTAAAATAACAAAAATGTCATTACCACCTTGTTGTGGAAATAGGCCTAAATTCTTTATTTTTTCTTTCATGGAGTCTTTCTTAGAAACTCCTTAATGAAAGTATAGTAAATAATAATACATTGAATTTTTACTTGTTAATGCTGCCTATTTTTGACTAAATCTTTTATGAATTTTTCATTCTTTTGATTAAATTGCAGCTCATAAATATGAAATGTTACTATTGTGTTTTACATTTATTACTTGTGTTATTGCTATTATTAATCATTGCACATCATGAGAAAAGCTAATTGATTTTGCCCTGTGTTGATCAGGTTGCTAGTTAAAAAGGGTGGGTATTGTTTCTGTTACACAATATTCTGTAACAATCTTCCTGGTATTTCTCATCCACTCAAAGGTATTAATTTATTATCAGCATGTTCAGTGTTTCTGAGACATACTGGTGTAGAACATAACATTTTGGGAAATGTCATTTTGACTGTTACTTGAAAATCTACAATAGGTACTGGACTGTGTTCTTGGGTAAATTAAGATGCTCAAAGTACTGATTAACCTAGTATTGGAAGGTTTAATTCTATTATGTGCTTGTTTTTCCCAGTGTTTTACAAGGACAGCAGTATTTAAGTCATGCTCTTAGAACTGGGAGTGTACTCAGTAGTAGCATGTGTGAGGCCTTGGGTTTGATCCTCGTACTCCCAAACAAACTATAAATATTTGTAGACCGAGTTAGAAAGATTATCCGTTAGATTGAATGTGTAGAATTCCAAAGGCTAGCTTTTTTGAATTTCTACGATAAGCTAAGCATGTTCTCCAGGTTATTTAAATATAGGTTTAAGTTAGTACTCATTTTAGCATAGTATGTATTTCTAAGTACTTATTAGAATGTTAGTTTGAGTTTTGGAAAGTGTGCTACATCTTAGACAATTTGAATCTGAATCTTAATTCTCCATTTGCTTTTCCCCCATACATGTAAAATATTTTGCCAGATAATAGTTTAGAAGTACACTTGCTAAATCTATTTTGTTAAGAAGAATGAGTATCACCATTCATTTGTTTATTTAGTCATCAAATAGAAATTGAGAACTTGTTAGGTGTAAAATGTGTATGAATAATAGACATATGTATTACCTTTTTGGAAGATATGTTCCGTGTGTGTGTGTGGTAGATTAAAAACAATTTTCAAGTAGAAAACTTTATGTATATTTAAATTGTACAAAGAAAATAAAACAGAGAAGAGTAGGGGTAGAGCAGAGGAAGGGGAGCCCTTTACTATCTAGGATGGCCAGAGGAGGTAAAAAGGTGACATTCAGGCTAAGCTCTGAGTGAGGAGTCATCATGTGAAAATCTGGGAAGAAGAATGTTGTGAACTTGGAAACATTAAATGGGAAAGCAGGAATTATCTTGCATGTTTGAAGGGCAGAAGGAAGGCTAATAAGACTTTAGTGAGTTTAGTGAATACGGGAGAAACGCTTTGGATTTTATTCTACAAGCAGGGGTAAGCCGTTGTGGGCTTTAAGTTGGATTATTGTTGTGTGATGAGGTTAATAGTATTTTAAATCATTTGGTTTGGTGGCTGGGTAGACAGGCAAGGGTGAAATGAGGGATACCAATTAGGCAGCCATTAGAGTAGTTGAAGGATTAGAGTGGTGGATGTAAAGAGGGAAGTCAATTGGGTAAAATGGAAGCACAGAAGGTAGAATTTGTTGATAGGAACTGACAGGGTTCAGGGAAAATACAGTAGTCACTACTAGGAATCCCTAAGAATTTGATCTGAACAGTTTAATAGATGATGGTATGAGTAACTATCTTACTTTACTCATCGCTGAGATGGAATACCTGACACTCACTAGTTAAAAGAGGAAAGGTTTATTTCAGCTCACTGTTTGTAGAGGTTTTTCTCTCTGTAGTTAGTTGACTCCAAGGCAGGGAGGCATGGCAAAGGGGCATTGCAGAGGAGAAACAGTTGATGGCATGGCAAGCATAAGGCAGCAAGCAGCATGGAGCCTCCCGGTCCCTTTTACTTCATTCAGGCTACAAGGCTTTTGGTTGGTGCCATCTACACTCAGAGTGGGGCTTCTACCTTCAGTAAATTCATTCAATCACACGCAGAACTATGCTAATTCCAATCAGTGGACTAATTTTGTACCACATACCCTTAATTCTACTATCGTATGCCCTAAATCCAGCCAGCTCCGAAAAGCCTCATCTATGAGCACATGAGATTTTGGGGGGACATTTAGATACAAGCCATAAAAGTAACTGAGATAAGATCAACTGGGGGATGGATTATGATTTTTTATTGGGGTTAGGGTAAGTGAGGAGTTGTACATTTTAAAGCCAGCTGGGTAGTACATGCCTTTAAGCCCAGTACTTAGAAAGCTGAGGCAGGATGATTGCCTTTGAGTTCAAGGCCAACCTGGGCTATGTAATTAGTTCAAGTCCAGCCTGAACTACACAGTGAGACCCTGTCTCAAAAAATAAACAGCAGCAACAAAAAGTTATGCATCTTAAATTTGACATAGGAGATTTAGGGCTGGAGATTGTGTGTGTGTGGCTGGATATATGGGCAAATATAAAGAAAATCTCTTTTCATGTAGGTAAGTGTATGTATATGTGTATATGTCTGTGTGTGTGTGTGTGTGTGTGTGTGTGTGTGTCTGTGTGTGTATATATAAATTATTCTACATGTAGTACTTAGACATTGGGACTAAGTGAAATTGTCAAAAGGTTGTGGATGGAGAAGAGAAGATCAAGTCTTGGAGATAATCCAACTCAGAAATCTAACTGAGGCAACTAATGAGACAGGAGGAAATTCAGGGAATATGATGAATTTGAAAACCTAGAGGAGAAATGATTCAGGGAGAGAATGGTCAAACATATGAATTTCTGATAGTGTAAAAACAGAAGTGACTATTGGATTTGGCAACTTGGAGATTTCATGTGACCTTGATAGGATCTGTTTTAGTGGAGTGTTTGGAAACCCATCAACCATGTGGGCTGTAGTGATAAGAGGATGTAAGGAAATGGTGATAACAAGAACAAGAAAGGTGTTCATTCTTGGAGATTTGTGGTGAATGAACCATAAAGGCAACAGAAAAAAACCCCAAAAATCCTTTAGTCTCTGGAGGATTCCATTAGGATTGAGTATATTAATACATACTTATAGTCTGATAGGAATGTTTACTAGTTTTAATGTTACTTCGTTTAATACGTAACAGCATATATTTACTTACATTTATTTGGATTATTGCGCTTTCAAAACTACACCTATGCTCATTGCACATACATAGACACTGAGTTTTAAAGAGTAAAAATTGAAATAAAATCTGCAGTAATGGAAAGCCTAAATAATAAAATTTAAAGTCTACTTTCCTGTGGCTCCTCAGCTACAGTCACTGTAGCTCAGTGGTAGAGTGCTTACCTAGCATGCACAAGGCCAAGTTCAATCCCCAGTACCAATCAAAAAAACACCAAAATAAAACAGAAAACCCAAAACACTACTTTCCTGAAAATATTTTCATAAGAATTTCTTCTTCATGTTGTAACTGTAGTGCAAAGACACTATTGTGCTTGCCTTCTCTATTATTTATATACCACATAATTCATCCAAAAATGTTTTGATTACCTACCTGGGAATGATTCTGAATTAGGCTTTGTTTATACAGTAGAACAAAAGAAACTACCTTTACTCTCAAGAATTTATAGTCTAGTAGGTAGGTAAAAGATTATGTAGATATACAAGTGAATATATAATTACATATTTAGTGATGTGAAGTAAAAATGTAGTATATTGTAGAAGAGAATAGTAAGAGATTCTGAGTTGGGGGATCTTGTCTTTATCCAGTAGGAGCATGAGGGCTGTGCAGAGTATAGGCAGAGAGTTTACCATGTCCAGATCATGCAAGGTTTATGAAATAAACTGTGGATATAGTTTTAATATAGTGAATGGTATGATACAATTTGAACTTCTGAAGATACTCAGTGCACCTTTTTTTAAATAATTATGATAAAATGCAACATAAAATTTACCATTTTAACCATTTAAAAACATACAATGCAGTAGTAATAAGTACATTTACAGTATTATATAACCATTACTACTATCTAGTTCCAGTTCTAGCTTTTCACCACTTCAAATTGAAACCCTGTGTCCATGAAATAATCACATTCTGCTCCCTCTCACCCTTATTTGTGGGGCAAGGATTGGAGGAGGAGGAAGAGGAGACTAGTTATAGGCTTTTCATACTAATACAAATAAAAGGTACTGGTGGTTTGGTTTAGAACAGTGGCAGGAAAATTAAACTTGCATTTGTATATTGTGACAATCTTGATTGTCAACTCATTGGCTTGAAAGATTAGTAAAGCAATCTTCCTAGTGTGTCTGGGTGGGTCATGGGGAAATGACCTTGTCCTTGGTGTTTTTCTCTGGACCCTGGCCTCTTTCTTTCTTGTGCTCTTTCCCTGTATTCTGCTTCCCAGCTACCATAAAGTGAGCACTTTTGTTCTACCATGCTGTCCTGCCATGATGTTTCTTCCTTGGAGCTGGCCAACCATGGACTGAAACTGAGCCAAGTTAAACCTCTCCTCCTTTAAGTTCAGAGTATTGGGTATTTTGTCCCAGTGATTTTTCAGAAAAGCTGATCAATACATACATCTATTTTCTTCTTAAAAAATATTTTTTTGTAATGTGATAAATTTATAAGACTAACGTGCGGTTATACTTTCCTAGGTGTTCTTCAGATGATGCAGACAAGAATTGGGGCTTTACAGGGAGCTGTTGATAGGTACTGTTGCTCATTTTATTAATGACTATAGTGATACATACATTTCTATCCTCTGGTATTTTGAAATCATTTTATTCCTACTCCTCCTTTCTTTTCTCTCTTAGGATGAAAGCAAAAATTGTTGAGCCATATAATAAAATAGTAGCCCGTACTGCACAACTAGCAAGACTTCAGGTAGGTTCTCACTTTTATTTCTTTGTACTTTATTATTCATACTATTTTTATAAGTGGGCAGATGTGAAGAGTATGAGTCCAGAAGAAACAAGGGAATGGGAAGAGAGCATTAGAACGAAGTGGCAAAATAATAAAAAGCCTTAAAATAAGTTCTCTAGTTCAAAAACTATATATCCATACTACATGAACTATTTCGACTCTCACTATGTATAGTTACTTACTCTCTTGTGTCTTAATTTCTTTTACAGTGGTTTTTTTTTTTTTTTTTTAATTTTAATTTTTTTCCAGGAATTGAACTGGGGACCTTGCACTTGCCAGGCAGGCACTTGTGCCTTTGAGCTATATCCCCCGGCCCTTGCCAGTGTTTTATAGTTTTCAGTGTACATATTTTTAGCCTACTTGGTTGAGTTTATTGCTAAGTCTTTTTTTTTTTTTCCCGAGCTATTACAAACGGGATTATTTTCTTTATTTTTCATTGTTAGTTATAAAAATGCCACTTTTTTTTTTTTTTTTTTTTTTTTTTTTTTTTTTTTTTTTTTTTTTTTTTTTTTTTTTTTTTTTTTTTTTTTTTTTTTTTTTTGTGGCACCGGGGATCGAACTCACTGCCAGACAGGCGCTTATGCCACTGAGCCAAATTCCCGGCCCTAGTTTTTCGAGGCAGGGTCGCACTATGTAGCTCAGCCAGCCTTGCGCTCGCATTGTAGCCCAAGCGGGCCTCGAACTCACAACGTTCCTCCTACCTCAGCCTCCCAAGTACTGGGATTAAAGGCGTGAGCCACCACGCCTGGCTGGTTTTTGTATGTTAACTTTTGTATTCTACAGCCTTATTGAATTGGTTTTAGTTCTGTTTTTTGGTGGAATGTTTAGGGTTTTCTGTATAGCAAGCTAGGTTGTCTGCAAATAAAGACAATTTTACTTTTTTCCTTTTCAATTTGGATGCCTTTCTCTCGCCTAATATCTTTGGCTAGTGGGACTTTGAGTACTATGTTGAATAGAAGTGGTGAGAATAGGCATCCTTGTCCTGTTCTTAATCTTAGAGAAAAAGCTTTCAATTCTTCACTGTCGAGTATGATGTTAGTTGTGGGATTGTTGTTTATTATGTTGAGCTGTATTCCTTCTGCAGCTAATTTGACAGTTTTTATCATGAGAGTATATCGAATTTTGCCTAATGCCCTTTTCTGCACCTGTCGAGGTGATGGAAGGGTTTTGTCCTTCATTCTGTTGATGTGGTACATCATTTTGATTTGTGTATGTCAAACCATCCATGCATCCCGTGGATAAATCACACTTCGTGATGGCAAAGATGTGTTTTACTGTGGCAGGCCTGGTGTTAGGGTCAGAACAAAGTGTAGTCTTGTCTTTTCCCCACCCAAAGGGTATCTTTCCCTCTTGCTGAAGTGCCTGGGGTTGGGGAAAGAATGCTATGGGTAGCGTGAAATTATCACTCTTAACTTTCTTCAATGTGTCTTATGTCTGTGCTGTATCCAAGTGCTGTAATGTCTGACTTGGTTTCCTTTGTTTGTGTAAAGTATTTCTGTACATAGATAGTTGTTTAGTTTGCTGCTGCTGCTGCAAGCCGGAGTGCTGGAAAGTTCTATTTTATCACCCTGCTGAGATTCCTCTTCAACATCTCACATCGATTTTTCTTTTCTTTTCTTTTTTTTTTTGGTACCAGGGATTGAACTCATGACCTTGCGTTTGCCAGGCAGGTGCTGTGCTACTGAGCTGTATGCCCAGCACCCTCACATTGGTTTTTATAATTTAAAATTATCCTAGTTTTTTGAAAATAGTATGCTTTTTAAAATTTATCCCTGTTTCTTGTTGTTTAGTTGGCTCATTTTTCTTGTTGTAGTCTGCCATTATCTGAATATCCTGCTGATAGCCTTTAGAATTGCTTTAAGTTTAGGGCCATTCTCAGATTCATGGCAATCCTCTGTCAGTCTCCCAAATGCTTGTGTTACACCATGCCCAGCCCAGCAACATTTTTATAAAAGGCATCAAATATTTTGTTTTTTGTTTTTTTAAGTTTCACGTGTCTGTAACTAACATGATTTTTGCCTGTTTGAACCGAGGATAGGAACAGAGACCCTTACTAGCCAGTTGTACTTGGAATGACCCATTGCCTTAGAAGTGCTAACACTCAACATTTTATCATCTGCTGAATAAGCATCTGATTTCCTCTCTCTCTCTCTCCCTCTCATACACACACACAAACACACACACACACACACACATTTGGGGCCATTATAATGCTGATCTGAATAGCTTTGAGCAAATATGTTGGCTCCTATAAATACCCGTCTTATAAGATATATCCTAGAATTGGGGTTTATGAGTTATAGACTTTCTCTAACTTTATTTCAGTAATGGCTAATTATTTTGCCAAATGGTTGAGGCACAAATACCAACAGTATATGAGAGTTCCCTTTGGTTTATGTTCATGTCAGTGGTGCCCTTAGACTTATTAATTTGTTCCAGTTATGTTTTTGTTCTTTTGTTAATGAAGTAACCAAGGAGACTGAATACTTAATATTAACTTCTCTATAACAAGGTTTTGAATATACCTTTGACTCTGTCTCATTTTTTTGTTTAAATTTTATTTTACTGTCTCACTCTAGTCTCTTGATGGATGGATTTTAAATTTACCCAGTTTTTCTTTGTTTTTGTTTTTGTGTCTTAAGAGAATTTTCCCTACCTTGAAGTTATGAAGGTATTTAATATTTTCCAAAAGCTGTATTATTTCATATGTTTAGATCTGTAATCTAACTGAAAATGGTTGTAAATGTATTGGTCTTTTTTCTAAAATATCTAGTTTGCATGTTTTCAAATTTTACATGGTACAGTAAGTAGTTTTCTAGTATTTTTTGTAGTAGTTTATTTTTGTGTTTTTAAATTTCTTTTTCAGTTATAAAATTTGTATTTTCATTTATCTGTTTGGACATGTAGAGTGTATTTATATAGATATGTCAGTATTTTTGTCTTTAATATTTTTGGGTTTGTTTTCATTTGTTGAGCTTTCTTTTTGTTATGGGCTTTATTTTTTGATTCTTTGTGTACCTGGTAATTTTTGGTTGGATATTGAAAGTGTGTATTTTATGTTTAGGTGTCCTGGATTATTGAAGTTTGAAGTAGTGTTGAACCTTATTTTTACTTTTTGAAGTAGTGAGGATTGACCCCTAGGCCTTTGCACTGAGCTGCATCCACAGCCCTCTCAATTTTTTATTTTGAGAATCTCTAAATTACCCAGGCTGTGATTTAACTTGTTATCCTCTTGCCTCAGCTTCCCAGAGTGCTATGATTATAGGTGTGTGCTGCCATAAGCTCAGAACTTTATTCTGTGAATTCTCATATAAGTTACTGAGGACCAGTTTATTTTCTTGAAGGTGTGCTTTTAAATTGTTATAAGTGCAGGTCTAGCACAGCCTTTAGCATCAGTCTGTTTGAGCCTCTTTTACTAGGTCTTTCTCCTGTAGCTGGTGGATATATAGCTGAGGTTCGTGAATTTTTCCATGTGTCTTTTCTTATGTTTTTTCTCACATATGTACAGATTAGTATTCAGTCAGGAATTTGAAGTCACCCTACTTTATATCTCTGTAGCTTTTCTTCTTTCTACAGTGTGGCAATTTGCCCACAGGCTCCAGCTTTTTGGGCTTTCCTGAAGTCTGATGTATCTTTTCCTAAGAAACTGTCATGCTCTTTTGGCTTCCTCTTCCCTTTGCTGCAGACATAAAATTGTCTCCCATTGTAACCTGAGACAATCCTGAGACAATTGTTAACCCTTTTCTTCTTCAAGGGATCATAGTTCTGTGCTTTGTTATCCATTATGGTTCAATTATTCCTGTTCTTTGAAAGTTATTTCATATATTTTATTCAGTTTTCTAGTTGTTTAAAATGTGTGTGTGGGGGTATGTAAATCTGACCCTGTTGTTCTATTGTTGTTAGAAGTTGCCTTCATTTTAAGAAATTGAGTTTTGTTCTTTTTTAAGGAAGAGTTTTAATTCTGTGTGTGTGTGTGTGTGTGTGTGTGTGTTTTGAGACAGGTTTTGCTATGTAGTCGAGGCTGGCCTTGAACTGACTGTAAAGCCCAGGCTGGCCTCAAACTCAGGTGATTCTCCTGTCTTAGCCTCCTGAGTGCTGGGATTCCAGGGGTGTACCACTATGCCTGGCCCATTTTGTTTTTATTAGACCTAATCCTGTTGGATTTGAAATAGTGTCTCATAGTCATTTGGTTTTGTGTTTCCTTAATAATTGATACTGAGAATGTTTTATTGTGTCTATTGACCCTGTCTGTCTACCTATCTACCTACATATCTATCTATCATCTTTTCTTTTTGTGATACTAGAGTACTTTTTATTTTGAGATAGGGTCTCACTAAATTGTCCAAGCTAGCCTCAAACTTGTGATTCGCTTGCCTCAGCCTCTCAGAGTGCTGGAATTACAGGTATGCACCACCACGCCTGATTCTGGCCACTTCTATATCTTCTTTAAAGAAATGTTTGTTAAAATCTTTTGCCCATTTAATTTACATTGGATTACTGTATTTGTACCTTTCTTCCTTTGTATTAGCCAGGTTTCCATTACTGTAACAGATGTCTAAGATAATCATTTTATGAAAAAAAATTTTGTTTTGGCTCACAGTTTTCATTTTATTCCATGAACAGTTGGCCTTGTTGCTTTGAGCCTGGGTTGGCATAACATTTCATAGTGGGTGTGTAGGTTGGGTGCTGTTCACTTTATGGAGAGGAAGTGAAGGAGCAAAATAAAAAGGCCTGTGTCCCAAACTCCCCTTTGAGGTCAGTCCCCAAGGACCTAAGCCTGCCTACTAAGCCTCACCACTTAAATGTTTCCACCACCTTCCAGTGGCACCAAGCTGAGGACCAAGTCTTTAACCATGGCCTTTGGGGGTACAGTCTAGATCCAAACCTTTGTATATCACTCTTCCAAGCTTCCTTGTGGAATTCTTTGTTACTTTCATGTAGAAGATATTACACCATTGTGTCCTGGTTACATTAGTTTTTGAAAAGCCATCATTCTGACCGTGGTCTTTTAAAAGTAATTGGCAGATTTTCTTTGACTTCTTTAAAGATTTTCTCTTCTTTTTGAATCCCTTCAATTTTAGAAGTAGTTTTGTTGTTGTTTTCATTGTTGTTCATCTTGTCATTCATTTTTCTTGTTCAATGTGTAAATTGATTTCTAATCATTTCTAAGCCATGATTTCAGGTATGAGTGCACTGTTCTGTTTGTCATGTTTCTTTAGACTGATTAAACCTATGCTAAACTTTATTACTTTATCCTCTCTCACCCTTTTAACTTTTACTGTTTTTGTTTTTCCTGCTATTCTCTGGAGTTTCTGTTTTTCTATTTTTCTTTTCCTGATTGGGTCTTTCATTTCATTATTTTTTTTCTTCATTTACTTACATGTTGTGATTAGACTAGTCTATTTACTATTTTGCTAAACTTTGGTCATTGTATTTTATTTTTAGAATTTTTTTTCTTTTCCTAACATGCTTTATCCTTTGTCATATTTCTTGTTCTTGACTTCATTGCTTTGAACATATTTTGATAAAGTGTTTTGTTTCCTGAGTTCAATAGATTTGTGATCTTTGCAAGTTTATCTTTGTAGAGTTTGCTAACTCTGTCACAGTCTAGCTTTTCTGGTCTCCTTGTTATCTTTTCATATGTATTGAGTATTTTACTTGAAAGGTTATTTTCTAGACTGAGCCTTTCAAAAAGGATTTGCTTTATTTTTCTATGGCATCAGGTATTACCACTACCCCAAGACAAACACTAATTTAAACTTAGTAAACTCCCCTACTTTGCCTTAGAGGTTGGCAAGATGTAGATTCAGGTAGTCTAGGATTAACACAATAAAATCAAACTCAATATGGAAACAGACTGTTTTCACAGAAATCTTGGGAAATGGACTAGGAGGGAAAAGAGAAGGAACAGAAAGCTGAACTTTTGTGCATATTAGACTGGATGTAATTTTTTTTTTTTGTACCGGGGATCAAACTTAGAATCTCACACTTGCCAGGCAGGTGCTTATGCCTGCTGAGCTAAATCCCTGGCCCTAGACTGGATGTATTTTTATTTTTATTTATTTTTTATTTTATTTTATTTTTTTATTTTAAAGATAGTAAAATCCAACAAAACATAACAGAACGAAGTCAGTCAAAACAAAGCAGTAGAACTGGTACAGAACTTCAAAGAAAGATACTATGAAAACAATAGCTACTATAGTATATCTTGTTATTTTCAGAATAGTTGACCATTCCAACAGGTATAGTAAAATCAAACCAAAAAAACCCACAATAAAACCAATAAAAACAGAGTATAAATTAAGGCCAAAAAAAATTAATCAGAATAAAGCAAAACAACGAGAACAATATTGGGCCCTGAAGACAAGACAGAAGAGAATCCCCTATTTTTGCTACATTGCCTACTGTCATCTTCCAAATAGATGCTCAGACTGCCAGCCCCAGGGCTGCAAAATAAACAAAACAATACTAGCATTTAGTTGTTTTATGTACCTTAGTTGCTGTCAATGTAGCCAGACCTCCGAACGAGCAGGTTGCTTTATGTGGGGGGGCAGAACTTTGTCCTTGATTCTGCTCAGTAGGCAAATGGGGTGGGGGGTGGGAGCTGGGGGGCGGTGCATGTTTCTCTTCCTGGGGTCCACCCCGGTCGCGCAGGCCCCCTGAAGGCAGACTTAGTTGTCTTCTGGTTGGAGGCGCTCAGGCCTGGCTGGGTGGGCTCCCGAGAGGCCCATTTCTTTCTCTGGATGTGTTTTTAAAAAGTAAGGACGAGGATGCCTACTTGTGGAGATGCCAGTAATTAGTGTGACAAAATGTATTTGCGGCTACTAAGTGAGAAAACCAGGTTGTAATATTTGCATAATTTTAAATTGTTCCCAGGGTCAAATTGGTCCAGTTCTAAAGGAGTTTTTAAAGGAGTGTATTTACCTTATTTATATTGTAGGAGTTTCTTTTCAAAGTGAGCTTTCTGATGTCCTTAACAGTTTGAGCTCTTACCAAATACTTTTTAACATATATCACATTTACAAGCTTAGAAAGAATTGGTAAATGTTGAATAAGAATTCATTTTTCAACTAAAATGTTTTTGTTGTTGTAGTCTAGGCTGCCCTTGCACTCACTGTGAAACCAAGGCTGTCCTTAAACTCACAGTAATCCTCCTGCCTCGGCCTCCTGCCTCAGCCTCATGAGTGCTGGAATTATAGGCATGCATCACCATGCCCAGCCTGACTGAAGTGTTTTGACTAAAGCTATTCAGAAAGAGCTACTTGGCCATAGGTGTATGATATTAAGGGAGCCAGAAAAAGTAAAAAACTACTGTTTTGCCAGAGGAAAAGACTGGGCATCTCTTGGAAGTCCACTGGAATATACTGAGTGTCAAGAATATTCTGATTTAAAAAAAAAAATTCTGATAGGGAAGAAAGAAAATGTGCAAAGGAATGAATTTGAGAATTACTTGCATACTCAGAAATAATAAATAATTCAGTATACCTGGGGCCCAGGATAAGTCCTTTTAAAATGACAAAAGGTAAGGTTGAAAAAGTTAAGCAGAGGCTATGTCATGAGGAGGCACATATGCCCATTAAGGATATGGCACAGCGTTCTCTTTCTTAATAAAGAACTGCTGAATCATCGTTTCAGGAGGAAAAAATGATCAGATATTTGCTTTAGAAAGATGAGGCATGTGGGTTTCCTATTTTCAGTAATGGCAGACTTGGTTATTAGTTTCCCATTGAAAACAACAAAAAATGTGACCAACATAAAGACATCTGGGTTTTGGCTGAGGTGAAGTGATTTCTTAGGCTATTTCCTGTCAAATGTGTGAGGCACCTAGATGGCTCTGTTCATTAGAGTAGTGTTGCCAACTTCTTTTCCATACTAGAAAGAACCTTAGGGAAAATAACCTCAAGTGGGAGTTTGTTACATTCTTTGTGCGGTTTATTTCAAATTAGCCCATCAGGTAGCCAAACAAAGTTGCAGCTCCATCCCTGCAAGTTCTGCAGGAGTCTATGGGACTTGTGGTCCTAAAAATTGAGGAGATTAAAAAAAAAAAAAATTGAGGAGATGAACATATTTGGAAACAAGAATCCAGCATTCCCAGGAAGAAACCTCACACCAGGTCCATATTTTTTTGGCCTTTTAGACAGTTTTGCTATTGCCTTAGTCATCTTCTTATAGCCGAAACACAGTAACTGATACCCACAACTTAAAGGGCTTATTTCGGTTCATGGTTACAGTCCCTGACCACTTGGCTCTCAGGTGGAAACCGCATGGTAGAGGGGGTTTGGCAGAGAAAAGCTGTTCCCAGCATGATGGCAGGAAGCAGAAGGAGCAGAGAGGAGCTGAGTGGGGCGGTGTATCCTTCTAGGTCATGCAGTGACCTACCTCTTGCCACTAGACTCCATCTCCAACAGCACATTTAGCTGCTGAACTCCTTAGTGGATGAGTCCACTGATGAGTATAGTGTCTCCATGACCCCCCCCCCCACCTTCTAGACACAGGAGGCTTGTGGGGAGCACCCCAGATGGAAATTACAACAGGTGTCAAACACCTGGGAAGGGTGACCTTCCACCCTGCTCTGTGAGCTCTGAAGACAGTGGTGTATGCCAAGGGGCGGATCCTGGAACTGCTAATGCTGGAGTAGTTTTGACTATGCTGTTTGAGGAACTCCAGGCCCTGGTGCAGGAGCAGAAGGTCCAACATGTAGGAAGTGCCCTGAAGGATATGGGACCCATGGAAACAGCCCAGCAGTTTCCACATTTCAAGTTAAAAATAGGTTGGCAACACAGTTAAGAAAAGAATCTCCATAGGTACCTCTTAGAAGAATAATAAGGAACTGATCATGAAGCAAATCATTTCTGAAGAAACAAAAACAAAACTGAAATATTTGCAAGATTCAGTAGAATTAACTCCCAGAGACTTAATGGTAGAGAAGCCAGGAAACATAAGGAAGGAAGTTTTGAAAACTTGAACAATTCTAGAGGCAAAACCAGTTCAGATGTGATGAGTGTAGAAGAGTACCACACAAACCCTACCATTACAAGCTTTCAGCAGATTTGCTTTGGAGAGAAGTCAAATGTGTGTAGTAAGTGTAGAAAAGTCCTTTGCGTGAGCTCCAGCCTAAATTGACACTGGAGAATCCACTTGGGCGACTAAATTACAAATGCAAAGACTGTGGAAAAAGCCTTTTATTGATGTTTGCACCATTCTCTGTATCAGAAACTTTATAACAAAGGAAGGCTGTGCAAGACTGAAAAATGTGATCACGCTATTGTAAAGTCAGTTCTGGTTTAATTTACTGTCAGAGAATCCATTCGAGAGACAGCCCTTCTCTGTCTTTTGCTTTTCCCCCTAATCTCATGTGAAACTGAACTGCTTGAGGACTGTGATAACATAGTATTACTGTATTTGAATCTCCAACCTTAATATAATGTTATAAACCTGGCATTTATACTTATTAAATGTTTAATTAGTGAGTAAAATAATTAGTTCCTTGTGCCAAGTAATATTTGGTGAAGCTAATATTTTTTTCTAACCACATAGTTTGTGAGACTGAACAAAACATAGATGGTATTACATTTTGATGTACTTACATATGTATCTTCTAACAGTTTTAGAAATACAGCATGTGAGATGAGTTTGGATGTCTTAGTCCTCTCCAGAGAGTTGGAGATGAGATACTTTGGAATTGGCTCAGGGTAGTAAAAAGTATGTTTTCAGGGCAGTGAGGATGGATGGGAACCTGTTTTCAACCTAGCTATATAGAGGTCTTGGAGCAGTTGAATGTTGTTCAGCCTGTAACAGAAACCTAAAAACCCTTTCTCCTGTACCTCAATCCGGGAATCTTTCTGTCTGCTACTATGTACCATTTTGTTACTGAGGCTATGGACTGACCAGGATTCTTCTTCTTTTTACTTGCTTGTTGTTTTGCTCACTTGCTGCCCCCTCCTTGAACCCCCTAGCCCCTTACCCTCCCTCCCTTTTCCTTATTTCCCTCCCTCCCTTTTCCTTATTTCTCTCCCTCCCTTTTTCTTGTCTTGTCCTGTCACCGCACCCCATTTCCCCTCCTCCCATCACCAAAGTTTCTACCTTTCTGTTCACTCATTCCAAAGAGAATAGTGACTAGCTGATGGCCCTAGCAGCTGGTGACAGACTTTGTATGGTTTCTTTTCTAGGATTGTTTTCTTGATCTTTAATCAGTTTTGGCTAAGGTTGCAAGGTCATCTGACTTGAGATACAATGAACATATCAGGACCTGCCCAAGCTTCCTTCTTGAAAAGTTTTATTTATGGGCTCTCGAAGTACTCAAGGCACTGTAGAATGTTTTTCCACAGAGCTAGAGTTTTACTTTCCTGTTAAAATATATATTAAAACAATTCCTTTGGTTTAGTCAGATTTCAAATATTGCTTTTTAGGATTATTTTTTGGATAACTTTCCTGTTTTACTCTAAAAAATATAGCATTAATTTTCATCAGAATTCTTTGTCTCAGGGCCAGGAGTTTGGCTCAGTGGCTTAAGTGCCTGCTTGGCAAGTGTGAGGTTGTGAGTTCAATCCCTGGTACCAAAAAAAAAAAAAAAAAAAAAAAAAAAAAAAAAAAAAAAAAAAAAAAAAAAAAAAAAAAAAAAAAAAAAAAAAAAAAAAAAAAAAAAAAAAAAAAAAAAAAGAATTCTTTGTCTCACTGAAAGAATGGGTTAATACTCAAGGATTGTATTATTAAGAAGAATGATTATGCTCATATATTTATAAAATTGCTCTGGTAAAATGAATTTTTTCTTTTTCTTGGTGCCAGGGATTGAACCCAGGGCCATTTGTATGCCCTGGGTTCAATCCCCAGCATACCATCTAGCACTGAACTGTACTCCCAATGCTAAAATGAAATTCCATAAAATAGTCTCATATTTTGGACAAAGAATGGAAATTAACTTTGACTTTAGTAGACTGCAAAATATTTTAAAATATAAAGACATAGACCTGTTTTTATTAGCAAACTTACCCAGTCTTTATGTACATATATTGTTTTAATAATCCTGCATTTCTTTTTTCCTCTCCTCTCTTTAATCTTTTGGCAGTAATTTTTAAGAATGTTATTTTTTCCACCTAGCTGTTAATAATTTTAAAATTTTTATGTTTATGCCATACTTCATAATATATAAAATATTTTCAAATGTTCTAAATCACTCAGGTTTTATAAAATAAATGTAGAAGTTACTTTTAGGGTATCATCATTTTATAGGTGAATTAACTGAGATTCTGAGTTACTTGTTGAAGTTCATATAGCCAAGGTGCTGCAGAGTGAAGACAGTGATGCAGAATTTCCTTCTCTTATATTTAAGATTCTTTGCTTTTGATTCTGTATGATAAGTTTTTTAAAAAGAAAGAAAAGACAAAATGTAGTTTCTATTTTTCAGAAACTTGCTGTAGGTAAAGAAAGCAAAACCACAAACCAAGTTCATAAAAGACAGTTGAAACATTGTTTACTTCAAAGTAGTCTGGACTAGAAGTTTTGAGGCTGACTGCAGTTCTTCATTACTTGAACTACCTGTATGAAAATGAACAAATTTGTTTTCTCCTTACAATGAAAAAAGGACTGCACTTTGTGGTCTTTTCCAGCTTTAAAATTCTGTGAAGCTGTGATAGTTCTTTTATTGAATATTTTTTGTTTTATATTTATACAAACATGAGAAGTCAGGATTATTTTTATTTAAGACAGTTGTCTTATTACTATTATTAAATATTAGTGCTCATTTTCTACAGTCTTATAAAAAAATAGGACACCATCATGACGGCTAAGTCTGGTAACATTGGCTAAATTATTACATAGTTAAGAAAGAAAGGAGGGGAGAAAAAAATGTGCTGAGGAATATTTTGATATCTTTTATTTTCAGTATAGTATTTAATTTGTTCTTGGATCAGCTTCTTCTGAGTTACAGCTTAGGAAAGAAATCTGAGAAACTTGTTCTCTTTCAAACTGTTTTGAGTTCTAAGGGCTCTGTGCAAGTTTACGTATGGTACAGCCATTGTTACCGTGTTCTCTTTGGTTTAAACATTGGGGAAACTAATGACTTTGTTTTTTTATGTGAGCTCCTATTTAAGTAGAGGGATTATCGGAAAGTAAGAAAGAAATAGCTTTGAAGACTGTGTTTGCCTTGAACTTAAAATCCCTATGATTATACCTCCAATTAGAAGAAAGTACTTTTATACCTATTCTTTTTTTTTTTTTAATCCCCATTTAGCTCTCATCTCAAAAAACCTTTTCCTTCCCTAAGCAGAAGCTTTTGGCTTCATTTATATACATGAATATATCAGTTGAATTTAATTATCACCCTGAAGATTATCTTAACTCATTTTAGTAATATTGTTTGTTCATGAATTGCCTGTTTTGCAGAAATAAATTTTGAAAGTTTTATTATTCCTTATGTAGAATATTTAAAATGTTTACATTTTAAATTATTGAAGAAAATTTGAGTTTTAAAATTTTTCAGGTTTTTAACTAGAGATATAATTCACATTACATATTCTTTTTAAATGATCAGAGTTTTTTAATTTATTTTATTTTATTTTTTTTGTGACAGGGTCTCGCTATGTATTCCAGGCTGGCCTTGAATTCACAATGTAGCTTAGGCTGGCCTTGAACTCGAAGTGATCCTCCTGTTTAGCCTCCTGAGTGCAAGTATTACAGGCATGTACCATCATGCCTGGCTCATTACAGTTTTTAACTTTTAAAAGACATGATTTTTAACTTTTAAATTAAATGAAAATTTAAATTTAGTTTTAAACTTAAAATCATAAGTAAGAAAATTTATGAATTTGGAGTAGAGAGGGAAACTATCATGAAACTTCTTGTTCTTTTGCATGTATATTTTATATATATGTTTTCCATCATATAACATTTTAGGATTTTTTTTTTTTTTTTTTTTTTTTTTTTTTTTTTTTTTTTTTTTTTTTTTTTTTTTTTTGTGGCACCAGGGATTGAACTCACAACTTCGTGCCTGTCAGACAGGCACTTAAGTCACTGAGCCAAACTCCCAGCTCTGGTTTTTTGAGTCAGGGTTGCTCTGTGTAGCTCAGGCCGGCCTTGTGCTCACGTTGTAGCCCAAGCGGGCCTCGAACTCACAACGTTCCTCCTACCTCAGCCTCCCGAGTGCTGGGATTAAAGGTGTGCGCCACCACGCCTGGCTCAGGATTCTTTTCATTTTTAGTTGATATTTCAAAACTTTTATCTACACTTTTATATTAAATACAGATCTATTTTATTGGTTTTACAATTATCCTCTGAACAAGTGAGTGCCTCAAGAAGGAAGGAAGGAGATGGTAACAGTAGCATTTTGCCAGTCTCAGCCAACATATAGTAAAATCCTAAAAACCTACGCTGATGGAAAGCAGTACTGTGCTTGTTTGAGGCCTTGCCTTTAAGAGGCACAGCAGGTTTTATTTCTGTCCTATAAGAGCCAACGTCCATGTAAAAAGTCTAGCTAGCGTGGGACTGCTGTGATAGGAGGAGCCCTAAGCTACCCACATGGGGCTGAAAGGTTCTCCTCTGCATCCCAGGAGGCTGGCCCAGGTGTTAACTGAGTGTGGAATGAGAGTGGTTGCAGGTGACATCACACAATTTGGACCTTCCCTAAATTTTTGATGTATAGAATGTGAAACAGATCATTTTCAGCTGTTTTGTGCTGATTTTTTTTTTCTGCTGATTTTTTTTTTTTTTTTTTTTTGGCAGCACTGCAGATCAAACTCAGAACCTCACACCTGCCAGACAGGCGCTTAAGCAACTGAGCCTAACTCCTGGCCCTGGTTTTTTGAGACAGGGTCGCGCTATATAGTGCAGGCCAGCCTTGTGCTCGCATTGTAGCCCAAGCTGGCCTCAAATTCACAACACTCCGCCTACCTCAGCCTCCTCTGTGCTGGGATTAAAGGCATGTGCCACCACGTCTGGCTTGTGCTGATTTCTTATGCAGCAATGCTTATAATATAATTGATATTACCATCCCAACATTTTCAAGTATAGAGACTTCTGTAAACATTGATGAATACAGGGAACATTGTAATGAACTTTTCCTTTGGAATCTAATAGACATTGTACTTCATGCAACCAAAATAACTAGAGAAATACCAATTAAAAAGTTTGTGACAAGCATTAGAACTAGGATTAAATGAGACTATAAAGTATGTATGACTATTTCAACAAAGAAACAGAATTGAACTGAACAAAAATGTGGTGCAAGCATATGCAAAGTGATTTTTAAACTATTGTCAGCAATCATTTTTTATTGTAACGTTGGCTTTGTTAGATGTTTTCTGTGTATTGTACAGCAAAGCAATGGAATTATTTCATGTTATTCTAATTTTGTTACCTCTTATGTCTTCAAGAGTGTAGAAGAAATGATATACAGATGTAAGATAAAAGGTTAGACCCTGCCTTTTACTTTTAATGACATATCAGTATGAATTTGATGTTAATTTTTTTGAAAATTGTATAAACCATATATGTGTATGTGTGTATATGTATAATAGATTAATCTGAGAATGTTTTATGTGTATTGTAGAATAAAGTGAATGAATATTTATGCCATATTTTAATTAATTCTGACATGTCTTAGCTGTGTTTATGAAAAAATCCCAGAAATAAAGAAAACTGGTTACCAAAATATGGTCTTGAAGTGCTGTTTTCCTCCCAAAAGAAACCAGAGCCTCTTTGAGAAATCTTTGATTTTATTTCTGGGGCATGAAATGTCTTGAAACATTTTTATACCACATACTAAGGAAGACACCAATAACTACTAGGTCTTCAACAGAGGGACTAAGGAACTGATTTCAGGATGCCCTTTGAAGGTGACCAACTCTCTTACTTCTATCCCTGAAAGTTGTGAATCTTGAGAAGTCTGTTTCAGGCGGTGATATGGTTTCCTGAGGCTCCCTACTTGCCAGCATGGGATAATTTGAGCACAAGCAAGGAGAAGATCTACAACTTACTGATATTCCTCATTATGTTTAAATTTATGAGTTTATGATGGTGGGGAGAAAAGTTCAAAATAATAACAAAATACCACCAATCCTTTATCATTAGTGGACATTAGAAAACTATTAAACCAAGAGGAAGATCAAATATTTTTACTTTCCATATGAATTTAGTACCTCTGAGGTTAAACAAATAGGAGATGAGGTAAAATTTCATTTATGGAGAGATTTTATGTGTTAGCAAGTAAATGAAGATGAAGCAGTAGAATCACCATTTTACAGTCACTTGAGTTTTAATGGATTTTGACATTTCATATCAAGGGCTGCTAATAACACGAAAAGAGAAAATCATGCGTGTGTTATAAATATGCCACCACCTAATGATTAATCTTGCCAAAAATATTAAATATAAATCTGATGAAGCTGCCGACATCCTACAGGTAATTTATCAGAAATGTAAGAAGACATAGAGACTTGTTAAATGAACTTTGTGATGGCAGTACAGACAATAAAATCAAGTTTGATGGAAACTTGGAGGACAGATGAGTCACTGTATTCAACAAATTGCAAAAAGACATGACAAAACATACAGAATATAAAAGGATGAAATGAAATTATAACACTAAGGTTTATATACTTCTATAGTAAAATCATAAAAACAAAGTGATTACAATCTAAGGGAGAACCGTGGTTTCTCTTGGGTGGGGTGGGGAGAGAATGCACGGAGACTTGTGTGGTGGCTGGCGCAGTTCTGTCTCTTTGAGGTAGCTCCAAGTTCATGGAGCTGTATATCTCTGTGGTTTCCTCTGTTTCTGTAATTTAATAATGAAAGTCTAAAAATAAGGAAAAATTGAGGGGGAGCCAACTGTATTGGAAAACGGTGAGAGTTGATGACTTACAGATTAGCTATAACTTTTTGACTGAGGATTTTATTAAATGCTATTCTCAGAACAGTTAATAGAATCTGTAAATAGAAGCACTGAAGTTTGTTAATAAGATGGGTGGTGTGCAGAAAACTTTTTAAGAAGATAAAATCTGACTGTGAATTTCAGGGAGGAACTGGAAAGCTAGCTGTGATACACCTCTGTTAGGTGAAAGTGACAAAGGATTGGATTAGGGTGATGCTTGTAGGAATAAAGGTAAAATAACATTGGGTTGTGTTATGTAATAAAGTCATTATAGCATGATTGTTAAAAACATTAGAAATGGACTCAAAGATTGCATTGTTGAGGGCTCTCATTGGGTACGTCTGTGAAATTCTAGAAGGACAATCTGACTGATTTACTGTAATGTTTGGTATTTTTCCTCATAATGTATTTAGAATCTCACAAATGGTTGCTGAAAATTCTACATTCCAGATTCTTCATTGCTGGTTCTGACAAACAAGAACCTGATGATGATAATTTCTGTTAACTGAATAGTTGCAAAGTAGAGAGATGAGGGTGACCTTTCAATTGTATACCTTGAATTTTAAATTGTGTTTATGTTATCTGTTCAGAAAATAAATAACAGTTGAAAAATAAAGATGCCCAAACTTTAATTTCCAGGGAGACATTCTTATTTGGCATTCTTTTATTATTTTAACTACCTTATATTTACTTTGAAAAGGAGTCAAGTAAACATATTTAGTACTTGGTGCCCGTGACTTACATATGTTGGTAAACATTGTATGTGTGTGCATATGTTGTAGCTTATGGGTCCATGAGTGTGGCTGTATGAAGCTCTTCTGTGTTACGTATTTTCTCATATAAGTACTTATAGGTAGAGGGTCCAGGACCCTGTCTTCCTGGGATTTTTAATTCTCATTGCCACTGTTTAGGATAGTCTTATTTAGATGGGGAGATATACTTGCTTTTAAATTTGCCTTGGAGCCATTCAAAAATGGTGATGCACGTGTGGAGAGGGGAGGTGGGAAGGGAAAGGGAATGTAAAAAGGAATTAAGATGTAGTATGTGTATGTACCAGCTTCCCACATGGAACGCAAATGTTATATACTACACACATGCACTAATAAATTAACCCCACCCCCCAAATAGTGATGCAGTAGCACAAACTCTTTTTGTTTCCTTTGTTATCACTACTGAGGCTAAAGATCACTATATATTGGTTACCCTATCTGCTGCTTCTACTCACTGTTTCCAAGGCAATGACTTGGGTGCCAGCTTTATAGTAAAGTGCTCTGACATATGTGAATCTTTATTTCCTAGCCATTGGATAGGTTAAGATTCAATATCAGATGTTGGAAAGAAAAGTGAATGGGAGGTAATAGGACAGTATGTGGGATAATGTTTTTTGGTTTTATTTTAGTAGCTTTCTCTTTTATAATTTATTAGTGGTAATCATTAAGAAAACTCAAGGGGGCATGGTTATTTCTTAAGGACTAGTGAAATTGGAAGAATTTTAAGACTCTTCCGCTAGGTACCTAGAAAAGAGAAACAGGATTGGAGAGAGCAGTAGAAAGCCTAGTACAGTGGCTGTCAACCTTGGCCTCACCTGGGGATATTCAGGTTCTGAGTTAATTGATCATTGCTATGGCCTGGGCATTGGAACTTTTTGAACCTAACCCACTTGAATTTAACATGCAGTCAAGAGATATACCATTGGCAAGAGATGAAAACTGGCCCAGGACTGAAAAGAATCTGGGTTTTATAGTGTCTCCATTCCAAATGCTTTCATAGTGTCTCCATTCCAAATGTTTTCCATATGTGATAAGTGGGACTTTGTTGTATAGAGTAAACATTGTACAGTTGGACAGTCCTAGGAGATTTGATACTTTTTAAGACTTGTGATTATTCATATTTCTGATTGGTGGGAAACAAAAGAGGCATAAATGATTCTTCAGCAGTTGGAAAGAAGATTCACATACATATTAACAGTATAATATGTAATAGTAATATGAAACTTCCTGAGTTAACTCTACCTGACATTGTATTACTTGCACAGGTTGCCTGTGATTTGCTTCGGAGAATTATTCGCATCTTGTATCTCAGTAAGAGACTCCAAGGACAACTGCAAGGGGGAAGTAGAGAGATAACAAAAGCTGCTCAGAGTCTCAATGAGCTTGGTAAGTCCTTTTTGGATTAACTGACTAGTAAGAGTATAGATTTTTTAGTTACTTGACTTGTTGACTTTTGTTGTCACCATCAACAAATATTATTGAACAAATTTAAAAAAATCGACCATATGCAACATTGTACTTTGCAGAATGGGTGAACATAATTGGCTTCTAGGAAATGCTATTTACTTTTAAAATTAATACACAGTAAAATTGACCCCTTTTTTTTTCACATACATGTCTGTACATTTGGTCATTCCTTTATGATCACATCTAACCCCTTCCCCTAATCCTGGTAATCAATGGTCTTCATCATTGTAGCTTTGCCTTTTAAAGACTGTCCCATACATGGAATCATAGAGTGCATGATCTTTTGAGGCTGGCTGGATTGTGTTCAGCAAAATACCTTTTTATTTATCCAAGTTGGTGGATGGACCAATGAATACTTGGTTACTTGTTATTTGTTGGAATTTCTGTGGTTGTACTGTGAGTTGTTTATTTTTTTATTTTTTATTTTATTTGCGGCACCGGAGATTGAACTCACAACCTCACACCTGCCAGATAGGCGGCGCTTAAGCCACTGAGCCAAACTCCTGGCCCTTGTGAGTTGTTTATTGATTCACTGGCTGAAGCAGTTTCTTTTCTAGTTTTTGTGACAATAGATAGAACTGTTAGAAACATACATGCATAGGTATTCATCAGATCTTTTCGATTTTTAAAGGGGAACTATCCAGGAAAAGTGATGGTTTTTAATCGACAAATCTTGTGTGATGTTAGATTTTTTTTCATTTCTTTACTTGTTCATTGTTTTCTCAGACACTTAGAGCAGACCGTGTTCATGGTTTGACTGTTAATAAGCTGAGAGGCTTTGTATTGTATCAATTTATAATTTGTCAGGGAAAGTTTTGAATAGATAGTGATGCATTGAAATGCTTAATATTTGTATTTTAATGAGGCTTTGTGGTTTTCTTCTCTTGTTCTGGTACCCCAAAATTTTTCCGAAGTGGATATGTTCTGTGGTATTTGTACTTTGATAAGTTCAAAAGGTCTTTGATTTTACACATCAGATATCAAGAACCTGCTTATTCTTGGTGGTGTTTTGAAATTATTATAGTTATGGCAAAATAACATCAGAAAAAGGTGTATTTCATGTTCCCTCAGAATTTTGTCTTTGATATTTCAGTTAGTCATGCTGTAATGCTAATGTTATATTTCTACTGATCAAAGAAATGTAATAGGCTTCATAAATCATTCTTCAACAACATTTTAGTTGTGTTATGCTCAAATATAGGCTTTGCTTTCTCTCATCGTTGGAAATATATCTAACTTTTATTTAGAATGCTGGGAATCTGTCATATGAAAAGTTCATTTTTTAATTTTTATTTTCTTTATTTTAAAGAGGAAAAATGATGATACAAAATTTCTGAACAAGATAATAGGAGACTAACAGTGGTCAATACATTGTGTATTGTTATTTTCAGAGTAGTTGCTCAGATTACAAGCTGCAGACATGAAAAATGGATCAAACAATATAAGTACAAACCTTTCTTTTCAGTGAACTAATAGAAATTAGTAATATAACTATCTTAACTATTTTTTTGTGTGTATCTATCTTTTTTTCATTTTCCCTTCCTCCTTTTCTCCTTTCCCCCATCCTAGCTTCTGCTTCCTTTTGAATAGTTTCTTTCCATTTCACAATATGTATTGTGCATTTTAGCTCTTTTTTACTCTTTTAGCTTCTTACATTAGGGAGACAATATGATGTTTACAGATATGAATCAGATTTCACTTATGAATATGGTCTCAAGTTGCATCCATTTACCTATAAAAGTCTCAAATTTATCCTTCCTTATGACTGAGTAGTACTCCATTGTATAAAAATACCACATCTTTTTTATCTATTCCTTGGCTAAAAGCCCCTGAATAGTTTACTTTGAAAGAGTGGATTAATGTTCTATAAATCATGTGCAGGTTGAACACACTTAATCTGAAAAGCCAAATTCCAAAGTACATCAGACTTTGAAATCCTATGAATGCTGATGTGGTACCACGACATAAATGAAGAATTGAAAATAGCACTTTCAATTGGTGATTGGTTCTGTGTGCAGTGCTCAGAAGCTGCAGTCATTCTGGACTCTGTTCTGTGCACGTGCCTTGGGTTTCCATGACTTTGACAGATTTTGCCTGGTTGTTTAACCAATTTGCCCCAGTCCTGCTTTCCTACTTCAGTTAGATTTGGGTGCCATCCCTAATATAAGTCAATACGTATATATAAATATTCTAAAATCCTGAACCCAAAACATTTCTGTCCCAAGCATTTTGAATAAGTTATGTTTAACCCCTATTTAAAACATATATTCTGGATTCCTAGTGACAATTACGTTGGTTTCTTTTCCTTTCCTTTCCTTCATTGAGGTTTAAATGTCACATAATAAATTCATTTATTGAAAATACATAACTTTGTTTCAACATGCAGCATCACCAATAACAAGATGGTGAGCTTAACTATCACCCTCCAGAGTTTCTTTCTGTCTTTTGCTTGTCCCGCCCCAGGCATTTCTGATCTACTTTCCATCACTATACATTAGTTTTCACTTTAAAGGATTTTATATATATGGATGCATGAGTTTAGTATTTTTGTTAAGCTTCTTTTAATTAACTTACCTGGAAATTCAATAATGTATGTTTCAATAGGGAATTTACGTACTTTTATTGCAAACTAGTTTTCTGTTGATGTATCACAGTTGTTTATCTGTTGATGGATACTTGGGTTATTCCTAGTTTTGGAGTATGTAGATCAAGTGTTATGGACCTTCATGTACAAGCTTTTGTATCCTTTTATTTCTCTTGGGTCACTTGGGAGGTGTATACTTAATCTTTTTAGGAAATTACTAATTTTTAAAGTAATTGTGATACTTATATTGCTACTATTAGTGCATGAAAATTCCACTTCCCTGACATACTTGCTAATATTTGTTCTAGTCTTCTGAATTTTAGCTATTCTGATTAGTATATAGTAATGTCTTGTTTGACATTATGAATAGAACTACTAGAACTTTAATAAAAGGTTAGCAAGACTTCAATCAATATATAAAAATTAGTTGTATTTCTATACATTAGCAACACACAGTTGGAAATTGAAATTCAGAACTGTCACACCATAAAGAATACAAAATGCTTAGGAATAGATTTGGCAAAAATGTTTAAGACTTATGTATTAAAAACTATAAAAAATTGCTGAGAAAATTAAAAAAGACTTAGATAAATACTGTGTGTTAGTGGTGGACAACATTATTAATTTAGATATTTTTTTCTTCCCAAACTGATCAATAAATTCAATACAGTTGCAACCTAAATTCTAGCAGGCTTTTAAGAAAATGATGAGCTGATTTTAAAATTCTTAAGGACATGCAAAGGACCTAGAACCTAAAATAATCAGAGCAACTTTTTTTTAGTACATGTTTGCAGTGTATGCTATACTAAATGTAGATCTATATACTTTGAAAACCAATTTAAGACAAGAATTAGCATGATATTTTGAAAAATAAAGATCTTAGCAAATGTTCTGTCCTAAAACACATGAAGGAGGTCTTCAGGAATAGCTCCTGACAGTTTCAGCAGTGTTTTCAAGCAGTAACTTTGGAAGCTGAGGCAGGCGGGTTGCAAGTTCAATTCAATCTAGGCAATTTAGTGATTTATCTAGACCCTGCCTCAAAAAATAAAAAAAAGTGCTTCTGATATAGCTCAGCGTGAAGGCCCTGAGTTCAATTTCTAGTACTGAAAAAAAAAAAAAAAGATAAAAAGGAAGAAAAAGGAGGAGGAAGTATGGAAAGAAAAAGGGAAGGAGGGAGGAGGGAGGGAATGGAGAAGAAAGAAGGGTAGGGGAAGCAGCAGCATCAGCTCTGGACAAACTTGAGAAGTAAAATCACCAAATACACAGACCATATAATTTATTTTTTAAATTTAATTTAATTTTTTATCTTTTCGAGTCAGGGTTTCACTATGCAGTTCAGTCTGACCTTGAGGTTGCTTTGTAGCCCAGGCTGGCCGAACTTGCAGGATTCTCCTGCTTCAGCTTCTTGATTGTTGGGATTACAGGCATATGCCACCATGCCTGACTACAGACCATATAATTTAGACAAAGATTTTTTGAAGCAGTTGTCGCCATTACGTGTAACTAGTATAGGTGTTTTCATAAATCAATACGTACCATCTTATTCTGAGCATCATACCTTTTTGTAGTATTCATTAAAATAAATTAGTCACAAGATATTTTGCTTGATAACTAACTTGGTCATTCTGAGTTAAACATTATGAACTGTTTAGATTTCGGAGAATGGTTTGCCAGGTATAATGATTTCAGGAATTATTTTGCAAAGTGAAATTATAGATCATCACTCTGACCACTGAATACATTTGTACTTGTAAGAATAAAATGATATTCATTTGTGCACAGCAGAAGAACCTCTGACTCATCAGAGATTTTTGAATCCCTAACAGAGAAGTTAAAAATAAATAAAACTGGATCCTATTTTAATGAACATGTTCCTTAGAAGATCATGCTTGCCTGTTCTTTACATGGTACTAACCTGGAGAATTGTATTAATAGGTTCACGTGGAATTCTTCTAATTTAGCCATAAGGAAATTTAAATTTACTAAAGAGAGTTTAAAAAAAACTTTTATATTGTTCTTGAGTTTTCTATACACAAACTAATGAAGTTTACTACCAGTGAGAAGTAGAACCTGCCTAATTTTCCTGTATTATTAGAAAACCAAAGCTGCAATTCATTAGGAAAACTGACATCCTTTTATTTATTTTATGAAAAATAAAAATAAATTTTCATAGCCAAATAAGAGTCCATCAGTAGTTAGTATACCATGGGTAGTTATCATTAGAGTAGTTACTCAGTATAAGACATAAACAAAAAAGATGCTTACAGTAAAGAAAGAGATAATAACACAAATTGTCTTTTCTGTGATCTAAGATAAATTATTAGTATAAATAAAACATATGAGCTGATATCCTCGTAAAAGAACATTCAACAAAATAGGCTTATAGTTTAGGGACACTGTTGTATGTATTTATGGTATGTTTTAATTTTAAAAAATGAAGTGACACATACTAACACCAAAAAGAGTTTGAGAACTATTGATTTAAGTATCCATACAGAAAAGGAAAATCCCTTTCAACCCAAGAAGTTGAAAATTTTGGTAATTACTAAAGAGCCTTAAATACATTATTCTCAGTGACGGATGTTCCTGGAAAGGGTAAAATATGCAGCTTCCATAAGCATTATTAACCAGTCGTATGAAATAACACATAGAACTGCTACTGCAAATTTGAAATATATGAAAAGCAACTGAAGTTTACTGTAAGGGAGCGGCTTACTTTTGTCTGGATGTTTTCCTGAATATTTGACGTTGAATGATGAAAAAAACCAATAAAACCAGTTCATAAATGCTGTATGAGTATCATCTATTAAAATAAATTTTGGTTAATATTTAATATGATTAGTTAAAAATATTTTGTGTAGGTGATTTTAACATGCTTACCACTGCCACATGCAAACCCTAATCAGGAGCCTCCCTGACCATTTGGATTTGAGCACAGTATCGCCCCCACCTGGTGATAACTGAACCCAGTCACATAAGCAATTTAGAACAAAAATCTACATCAAACAAACATACTTGCTGAAAATATTTATCATGTGTCATTAGATAGTAGATTTAAAATGCACATTAAATTCTTGATGCTAAAGTTGTCACAAAAAACTATGTATTAAATGCAATTAAGAAATGACCTCAGGCCTATAATATAAATCTGATTTAATATTGGAAGCAGGGCTGTGAATATAGTTTAGCAGCACAGTGCCTGCCTAGAAAGCACGAGGTCCTGAGTTTGATTCCTAGTACCAAGGAAAAGAAATACTGGAAGCAGTTTTCTGGTATATTTAAAATTCTTTCCTACAAAGATACAATTTAGTTCCTATCATCTTGTTTTGTAAACCTATAATGTTACTGTTGTGGATTTGCTATTGTTGTTTGTTTGTCTCTTTTGCTTTTTGTCTTTCTTATATGTGTCTTTTTTCTCTTAAATTAAAAAAAATAAACAAAGACACAATTTAATAGGATTGAAAAAAATTTCTAACATTTTCAACTACAATATTTTATAGATGTCTCAGAAAACATTAATTAGTTCAGTAATTATTGGGTACCTATCATTTGTGTGCAGATTTATATAAATCACTTCCCCTCATCTGTGCATAAATCCAGAAATGTTTGCATGTGAAAGTACTGTTTTATCATTTTAAGAAAATATGGTTATAAAAAGAACAACAGTGTATAAAGCAAGTACACTATCTCTTCCTCTCACAATCTATAGATCATAAAGTGCTGGAATGATAAATTCATTTTATGAGTATTATCTCATGAAAGAGGGAGTTACTATATTATAGATGGGGAATAAAAATGTAAAGTTCAAAAAATAAGCAATACAAATTGATGAAGGGAACAGTTCTTAATATACTCAGTTGCCACATTGCAATTTCGGTGTCTAATTATACTTTCAAAAATGATAATTCAATCTTATAACAGTAAATCTCTGTCAGTTCACAATCACAACATAAATGCATAAACATAGCATAGCATATGTACGTTGATATATCGTATTTTGGTTTTTATTTGAAGTTATATAAATCAAAGGCCATTTTCTCATTTTAATTATACATTCATTTAGAATTTTATATTTAAGGTATTCTAATAAAGTGGAATAAATACATGCTATTTTTACCTTTAAAAAGTAACACTGGGATATTTAACAATGGCAACAATCTCTTTCCAGTCAGTTAAATGCTGACACATAGTGAATGGAAAGAATAAAGCATTGGTGGCTTAAGAGTTCTGGCCATGGCCGGCGATATAGATCAGTGGCACAGCACCAGCCTGGCAAGTGTGAGGTCCTGAGTTTGATTCCCGGTATCAAAACAAACAAACAAACAAACAAACAAACCAGAGTTCTGGCTGTGGAATCAGATTTTTTACAGCTACACAGCTACATAGACATGCACCCTTAGGACCCATTAGAATATCAGCTGTGAAAAGAGCAGGAGACTTTATGTGTTGTTCAGTGATACATCTTCAGTAATTCAAACAGCACATGGCATGTGCATTAGGCATCAATGAATATTTGTAGAAAAGATTAATAAATTTACCTAATTCTTAAATTTGTCTAATTTATCCAAGCAAATGACAAAAAATTTTTTTGGGTATTATTATTTTGTGGCAAGTGCATGAGTCCAAATAGGAAATCTTGGCCTGGCATGGTGGCACATGTTTTACTTATAGTCCCAATACTTGGGAGGCTGAGGCAGAGGGATCAGCTGAGAGTTCAAGGCCAGCCTGAATGACAGAGCAAGAGCCTGTCTCAAAACAAAAACAAATAGGAAATCTGGAAGTTTTTTCCTACAGAGAGCATCATCATCATTATTGTTAGCATAAACTTTATGCTTATAAAATATAGATAAGATCAAACTTTGAACTTCTCAAACGTACGCACTGCTGTGTCCATTCATTTTATTTATTTATTTATTCATTTATTTTTTGGCACCGGGGATTGAACTCACAACCTTGCGCCTGCCAGGCAGGTGCTTAAGCCACTGAACCAAATTACCGGCCCTAGTTTTTTGAGATAGGGTCACACTATGTAGTTCAGGACAGTCTTGCGTTCACATTGTAGCCCAAGCCGGCCTCGAACTCACAACGCTCCTCCCACTTCAGCCTCCTGAGTTGCTGGGGTAAAAGCATGCACCACCATGCCTGGCTTCTATTAATTTTATATCAGGTTCTTAACAATATGCAGTGTTTATATGCTGAGCCCTAATTGTTTGATAAATAAATCATAAATCATAATTTTCATAAACAGTGCCCATAGAAGTACCGTCTTGTTGGTTTTTTAAATGTAGAATTTTATTTCCTTAAATTCCTATTTGTGGGACAAGTCAAAAATATATTAGACAACCATAAAATAACAAAAGATACCTAGAAATAAAGTTGTCATAAGATAAAATGTGAACATGTAGATGCAGTATGTTATTTTTAAACAGTAAAAAACTTACATTACCTATTATTTGTACTTATTAAATTACTAATATGAAGATACAAACATCAAGAGTACTCACAGCTTGAGCCGGGCGTGGTGGCCCACGCCTTTAATCCCAGCACTTGGGAGGCTGAGGTAGGAGGAGCGTTGTGAGTTCGAGGCTGGCTTGGGCTACAATGAGAGCACAAGGCCGGCCTGAGCTACATAGTGCGACCCTGCCTCAAAAAACTAGGACTAGGAGTTTGGTTCAGTGGCTTAAGCGCCTGTCTGGCAGGCGCGGGGTTGTGAGTTCAATCCCTGGTGCCACAAAAAAAAAAAAAAAAAGTACTCACAGCTTGTGCTAAACATCTGAATCATACAACTAGCTTTCTGTGATTTAACTCAAACTTTACCAAAAGTGTTTCTGATTATGATTTTTTCTACTCCCATCTGTACGGAGAAAAAATTTACATTGCTTTCAGTCCAAATAGCATATCTCACTGCAGATTAATAAATTAGTGTTCTGGATTATAAACCAGTTTCTCATGAAGTTTGTTAATAGATAAAGCATTAATATGGATTTACAGAATTGGGAAAATTTCGGAAGGATAATTTGTCATTATAGTTTGGGAGAAATTCAGTCTTCTCTATTCTCGTAAAGAATCCCATATTCTATTTGCTCTCAAAAGTAGAATGAGAAGAATGCCTTCCAGTGAGAGGGGAAAGGAAAATGAAGAAACTTTACTGCCTCAGTTGAGGACTTCAGCCTAAAAGCTGGTCTGTTAAGGGAACCCTCTACAAATCATCCCTCTTTGACTTTTATTGCTAGTCTTTTTCATTTTATTTCAATTCTTAGTTCTTATGGTTTATTTTAAATCCAGTTAATGCCTCTTTTAGAGCAGGGCATTAAAATATCTATAAAAAATTAAGTCACATTGTCAGCAAAGTTTTTAAACCAGAAAAAAAATTCTAATTATGATAAATTTGTAAGATGTACCAGTTATAGTAGTGCACACCTATAATCCCAACAATTTGGGAGGTTGAGACAGGATTATAAGTTCAAAGTCAGCCTGGTAACTTCGTGGCTGTTATGGTTTCTGTCTGGATGCCCCCACAAAGCCTCATGCAGTCATGGGGGAAATGGGCTTTTTGGAGGTATCTGAATCTAGAGTTTGCAGTTGGTTCATTGTCTAGTGCTTGGATTGGGTGTGTGAGTGCTACACGTACCTGGGGGCAGATGGCCTATGTACAATAAGGGGGGAAAAGAGGTTTGTTTATCCCCTTTTTGCTCTTGCTGCTTTTGGTATCTTCTTCCTCATGAACTGTTGGCTCATCTGCCATTCCACCCTGCCTTGGAGCCAGTGAATTACAGCCTGAAACCTTGACAAACCGAGCTAAATAAACCTTTTCTTACTTAAATTTGGGCATCAGGTATTTTTTCTCAGCAATGAGAGAAAGGTAATGAAGACAGTGACTTATAGAGAACTTACCTTTAAAAGTAAAGAACTGGGGATGTAGCCAGTGCAAAGGCCCTGGGGTCACTTCTCAGTGCATCAAAAAAAAAAAAAAACCCAAAAAACAAAAAACAAAACAAAACAACCAAGAAAGAAAGAAAACACAACAAAACAAAAAACCCTACAAACTTACTAAGGTAAAATACTGCCTCTTAGTAACCGAAATCTCAAAAATGTCTGGTAAATATGAATACATTAAAAGATTAGGTTTTAAAGACTCACAAGCCACTTCTGGGTAGAAAAACAAGAATAAAATACTAGGTAGATATACTATCTACCTCAAAACATACTACTAAGCTATAGTTAACCAAAAGAGCATGGTACTGGCTTAAAAACAGACACACAAGCCAGGCATGGTGGCGCATGCCTTTAATCCTAGCACTCGGGAGGCTGAGGTAGGAGGAACGTTGTGAGTTTGAGGCCTGCTTGGGCTACAACGCGAGCGCAAGACCAGCATGAGCTACATAAGTGCGACCCTGCCTCAAAAAACCTAGGGCCAGGAGTTTGGCTCAGTGGCTTAAGCACCTGTCTGGCAGGCACGAGGTTGTGAGTTCAATCCCTGTTGCCACAAAACAAACCCCAAAAAAACCAGACACACAAGCCTAGTGAAACAGAATGGAGGACCCAGAAACAAATCCATGTATCTACAGCTAACTGATCTTTGACAAAGGTACCAAAGACCTGCACTGAGGGAAAGGTCAGTTTCTTCAATAAACAGTGCTAGGAAACTGGGAAAACTGGAGATATGTATGTAACTACATTTTTATAGCTTAACATATACAAAAATCAATTCAGAATAGTTAAAAAACCTATACATAAGACCTGAAATTGAAACTTATGAGAAGAAAACACAAGAAAAACACTTCCAAGTGTAGATAACTTTTTTTTGGAAAAGACTTAAAAAGCACAAGCAACAAAAGCAAAAATAGACAAATACTGTAAAAAGGTTCTATATGCAAAGCAAACAGAATAAACAATATACAGAGTAGGAGAAAATACTTGGAAACTATGCATCTAATGAGATTAATATCCAGACATGGGATCAGGGGTATAGCCCAGTGGCACAGCATCTGTCTGGCAAGCATGAGGTTCTGAGTTTGTTTCCTGGTACCCTCCCCGCAAAACCTGAATGTCTAGAATACATAGGTAACTCAAAAAACAGAAAAAAAAAAATCATTGAAAAATGGGTAAATGATCTGAGTAGACATTTTTCAGAAGATATGCAAATGGCCCACAGTATGCTCAACATCACTAATTATTAGGGAAATGTAACTCCAAATGACAGGTACTTCACTCCAGGTAGAACTGATTTAATCAAAACATCAAAACAAATGCTGTTCAGGATGCAGGGAGAGGTGACACACACTGGGCAAACGTGAGTTAGTACAGCCATTATGGAAAACAATATGGAGGTTCCTCAAAACGTGATATGATTTAGCTATCTTGCTACCGAGTATATATAAAAAGGAAATAAAATCATATTCTTGTTTATTGCAGCACTATTCACAGCAGCCAAGATATGGAATCTCTTGAGGTCTCTATTAGTGGGTGAATGGATAAAAGAAAAAGTGCCGTGTGTATACAATGGAGTATTATTCAGCTATGAAAAATAAAATCCTGGATTTGTTGGAATATGAATGGAACTGAAGGACATTATGTTAAAATAAGCTGGTTACAGAAAGACAAATATCACATTGTCTCATACGGAAGCTAAAAATGCTAGTGTCATAGAAGTAGACAGTAAAATAATAGTTGCTTGAGGTTATGGAGGGTAGTGGGGAGAGAAGATAGAAGTTAGGAAATGGGTACCAAAATTCAGTTAGGTAGGAAGAATAAGTTCTAAGACTCTAGTATTTTGTGTAGCATAGTAGAGTAACTATAGTTAACAACTATCATATACTTTATAAAGAATTAGAGGAATTTGAAGTTTCCCAACATAAAGAAATGATAAATGTTTAAGGAGAAAGAAATGTTAATTATCCTGATTTGGTCATTACACATTACATACATGTGTCAAGTTATATTACATATACTCCATAAATATGTGCAGTTAAAAAAAATCACAGAGAAGAATAAACTTCAAATGAGTTTCTCATCCGTTTGGGGAAATTGGCATGGAAGAAAAAATGAACTAAATTATGCACAGTGCAGATTTATATCCTTTTTTTTTTTTTTTTTTTTGTGGCACCGGGGATCGAACTCATAACCTTGCCTGCTTAAGCCACTGAGCCAAACTCCCGGCCCTAGTTTTTTGAGACAGGATTGCACTATGCAGTTCAGACTGACCTCAAACTCACAACACTCCTCTACCTCAGCCTCCCAAGTGCTGGGATTAAAGGCATGCACCACCATGCCTGGCTCAAATTTATATCTTCCATGTTGTCTCTACATTTAAATATTCAAATTTAATAGTATCCAGCAAAATTTTACTCCTTGATAACACTGAAGCAAAGAGTACGGTTTGGTTTTTCACCAATGGCTGTATTATGGAGTAGGTGAAAAAGTATCTTATTATAGATGGAATACCTCATGATACTCAAAAAGAACAGCTAGAAGTGCTAGTGTAAACTGTAGAAATACAGCACTGTCTTGTTTTATAGCTGCAGCTTTAGGTCAACAAGGACAAAGCAGAAAAGCAAACCTGTTACTCAATTTGATCCAGATGTATTAATATTTGTTTTGCTTCGGTACTGGGAATTGAACTCACAACCTCATGCTTGCCAGGCAGGCACTCTGCCACTGAGTCACATCCCAGAGCCCAGGCACATGAATTTTTTTTTTTTTTTTTTTTTTTTTTTTTTTTTTTTTTTACAGTGCCGGGGATTGAACTTACAACCTCGCGCTTGCCAGGGCAGGCGCTTAAGCCACCGAGCCAAACTCCCAGCCCCCAGGAACATGAATATTAAGAGAAACTTTTCAACTTTCTAATCATGTTTTGAGACACTAGAGTTGTTGTCATCTGGTTTACTATGACAGTTTACCCAGCTATTCAAAATATTCAAAAAATATATTTATGAATTATATGGGGACCATCCTTAGATGGACTAACTGTAACTGAAAAAGAGAGTTTATACAATGAAAAAATAATTTTCAAATACTTTTTATTGTCAGTGCTCAAGAAGTTATCTGTTTAGTATGGTCCATTTAAATGGTCGTCTAATCTGAAGACTTTCTGGGTTGTGAATGTGGCTCAGGAGCAGGTTATACACAAAGCCTTGTGTTCAGTCCCAACCAACACAAAAATAAATAAATGAATAAATACAGACTCCTTGAAAAAAGTCAAATCTATATGACGAAGTATAACTCTGTAACACATACTATAAAGTTTTATTTTAAAATCATTATGTAATGAATAACAGCCTGCTTGAAAAACTACAGTGAATAAGTCTACATTAAGATAATTCAACTTACTCTGTCAGCACTATGGTTTTTATTTTTGTTTCCCTAATAACTAATGATATTGAACACATTTACCATCCATGTGTCTTTAGTATGCATGTATTGTCTACTTGCCTATTTTTTGCTGATTGAATTTTAAAATGAGTTTAATTGAATTGTGTGCCTACTCAATTTTGAAGTTTTAAAAAATACATTCTGAACACAAGTGCTCTCTCAAACACAGACTTTGCAAACTATGCAGTTTGTTTTTTCATTCTTAAAGTATTGCTTCTGTAAGTTTTAAGTCTAATGTATCAGTTTTATTCTTTTGTAGCTTATGTTTCTTTGGGTAACATTTAAGAAATCATTGTGTATCTCAAAGTCACAAAAATGTTCTGTATCATCTTCTGTAAGTCCTATAGTTTGAAGTTTTCTTTTCTTTTTTTTTTTTTTTTTTTTTTTTGTGGCACTGGGAATTGAACTCACAACCTCACATCTGCCAAACAGGCAGTTAAGCCACTCAGCCAAACTCCCAGCCCTAGTGTTTTGAGGCAGGGTAGCACTATGTAGCTCAGGTTGGCCTTGTGCTTGCGTTGTAGCCCAAGCCTGCCTCAAACTCACAATGCTCCTCCTGCCTTAGCCTCCCAAGTATGGGATTAAAGGCGTGCACCACCACGCCGGGCTTTGATGTTTTCAATTAGGGCTAGGATTCACTTTCAGTGTTTTTATATGAAGTGAAGTTTGGGTATAGGTTTATTGTTTTTCACATTGATATCCTATTATTGCAGTATTATATATTGACTGTCTTTTCTCCACTACATGTGTCAAATAACAGTTGTTCTATGTGTGGGTCTATTTGTAGGCTCTCTAATCTGTTCCTCTGATTTATTTGTCTGTCTTTGTGTGTTGATTATTTTATGTTTGTAACAAGTTCAAATCATGTAAGTAGGCTTATTTTTCCAACTTTTGGTTTCCTCTTAAAAGTTCTGTTAAAACAACACTAAGATTACATCTTATTCCAGAAAGAATGGCAGTCATCAAGAAACAAAAAAATAAATGCTGGCAAGGCTGTAATGAAGAAGAAACACTCCTGTGTTGTTCGTGGGACAACCATTGTAGAAACCAGCATGGAGCTTTCTCAATGAACTAAAATTAGAAATTCCATGTGACCTTGCTATCCCTCTTCCATGTATCTTCCCCAGAGAATTTAAGACATTATACCATTGTGATGCATGCATGCCAATGTTTACAGCAGTACAGTTCATGATAATTAAAGCCTGGAAGCAGCCTGTGTACCCATCAACAGACAACTGGATAAAGAAAATGTGGTATCTGATACAATGGAATACTACTCAGCTATAAAGAAGGGAAAATTTGAGACATTTTAAGGAAAATTGGATGTGCCTGAAAAATATAAAGTTAGATAAAATAAACTAGACACACAGGCTTAAATACCATATGGTATCTCTCATTTGAGAAGGCAGAGTACAAAAGAGATTAACCAAGGATGGTGTCTTGGTTACTTTCCATCCTTGCTGAAACAAAACACCTGACACCCAAAATTAGGGAAGGAAAAGTTTGTTTTGGAGGTTTCAGTCCATAATCAGCTGGCTCTAAGGCAGGGTGGCATGGCACAGGAGCAACACTTCAAGGCAGCAGCAAGCAAAAGCAGCCAGAGCAAAAGAGGGAAAACACGCCTCTTCTCTCTTATAGTGTATGCAGGCCATCCCTCATTCCCTAGGACAGATGTTGCACTCACAAAATCTCTTTGCCCTGCTCTTCCACATGATGACAGCATTTATAAAGTAAGAATCCTGGCTCCCTACTGAGCCTCTCAGTTAAACTTCTAAAGTTCTCAAATTGACACAATGTATCAGCCATAACAGATGGATAGGAGACAAGAGGATGGATCTCTAGTAAATGGGAAGGGGCCCAAGAGACCAAGGGTGAGGAATGGGAGGGAGTACAGGGGAGATAATTAAAATAAAGATGTGCCATGTACAGGAACCTAATAGCCTCAATGAATGTAGACATTATATGCTGTAAACATGAGCTAAGGTTAATAATATCAGTACAAATGAAAATGGGGTAAGGGAAATTAGAGGAGGATAGAAGGAGGGGCTAACGATGGAGAAAGAGATTTAAAAGAAGGAAGCAAGTTGTATTACAGACATGTACCTGCACCCCTAGGTGACTGTAAAATACAGGTACTACAAACATGTGCTAAAGTAAAAAAGTTGTTCTGATTATTCTAGGTCTAGATCCATCTCTATTCTGGGCTCCTTCCTAAAACAGTTTCTCACAGTCTAGGTTCAGGAGCTTGCTCCTTAAATCCCTATGGGAATGGGGTTAACATTCATAGGACCCTTCATACCAAGATCAATGCTCTTGCTATTCTCGTACCTTTTTATTTACTTATTATTTAATTTTAATTTTGTTTGTTTTTTGAGACAGGGTCTATATAGTTCAGGCTGGCCTTGAACTCACTACGTGACCCCGGCTGGCCTCAAACTTACAGTGATTCTCCTGCCTCAGCCTGTGCTGGACTGCTGTGCCCTGCCTTTGTTTTTTGTTTTTGTTTTTGTTTTTGTTTTTGTTTTTTAATCCTATCCCTTTTTAGACTGTGTTCACTTAATTTCCTTGTTCATTTGTTTCCTGTTGCCTAGAGTCTATTAAACTTCAAATGATCAGACAGACAAAATCTGCCACAGAAATCCCAGCTAACTTCTACCATGGGCTAGTAAATAAGCCCTCTGGAGGATACAGCTGATTGCCAGTCCCTTCTTACTGCCCCTGTATGATACAAAACAGCTAGAGTGGTCATTGCTCTTTTCCCCTAATGAACATTAGGGTCACTTCTTCAGAGGGGAAAATGCAACAGAAATAAATAAAATAGGAGTTAGGAGTCTGTCATACAGTAAAGACAACGGCCCCCAAATAGAGCTGAGAAGCCTGAGATGTAGTCTCCTGAGTCTTGATCCTCCAAACAACTCATAGAAACATTTGCTAGGTGTTCTACTGCTGTCTGAGAGCATCCCTAGGGTATGATCAGGCTGGCTATTGACTCAAGATGTATGGCCCCTGTATGGGCACTGTGTAAACACTGCAAAGATTGGACCTTAAAAAATATATTGTCTCCTATAGGGTAGAAATTATATTGCTTTTTACAGTAGCTTGAGTGCCCTTTGTAGGCCCCTTAAAAACATCTACATGAAAAGCTCTCATAGATATCTGTGGCGGATTGAAAACTGGTGGTCAACTTAAACACCAGCTGAACTGAATCATTGCAGTGCTGAGTATAGATGGCCTGCCTGAGGAGAGTTGCCAGCATAAAAAGGAGACCTGGAGAAGAAGCAGCAGCACTGTGGGTTCTCTTAAGTAGTGTTCTTTGGAGCTGCTGGTTTTCCTGCAGGGGCTTGTCATTCTAGCTTCCTGATATGGACTTAGCTGTTCTCACTGTCGGAGGAGCTTGGGACCTCGTTGCTGCTGAGGATGACTGTGGTACTTTTTGGGGGAGCCTGGGTCCTTACTTTGAGCATCGCTTTTTGTCTTAAGTACAGAACCCTAAACCTACTAGCACAGACCCTTCACCCTGCTGGCATAGACTTTCTAGCTTCTACCACTGACCTTTGGGGCTTCCCAGTGCAGATCCATAAAAGAGACTTGCATGAGTCATTGTTGTGGGCTCTAGGCCTCCAGTTTGACTCATGGTGGGCATTGTCATGGGCTCTAGGTCTTCAGCTGGACCCATGCAGGACATTGCTGTGGGATCCAGGCCTTTGGTTGACTTCTCTAGGTCTTTAGTGTTGTGGACAGATTTCCTGCACTTCTTGTATTTGACTTTGGGTAAAAAAATACTATAAATTATGTGTCCTGTCTTGGCTTGTTCTTCTTGTAGTCCCTGACTACAACAACATCCTATTCAGAACTCCTTTCTGGCTAGCAGGAGCTTTACTTCCTTGCCATTATCTTTTCCTTTCTTGATTTTATATCTTAAATAAATTTGTTTGCTCCACACTTCCTCCATTCATGGTCTTAATTCTTCTTTACCACAGGACACAACAGCAGTGTTCTGCTATCAAGCAGATCTTAAACTTGCTGTGCTCCTTCTGCCTTATGCCTCTTAATCCCGTAATATTATGATCACTTGTTATAGCAGCAGTAAGAAACTAATACATGTAGCATCTGTATCATGTCAGCTTCTTGGAAAGAGGATTGTTTTGTAGGAAAGAGAATGACTAGTCTTTGGGAGTTCTTGAAAAGCATTAAACGTTAAAATAAAGTGCAATAAAGCACCCAGAAAACATTTTCAAAGAATATATCCCACCTCTCTTCATAAAACAAGCAAGTGCCAGGGTTACATGATTTTTTGCTGGCAGAACAAGATTTTCTTTACTCCACAGATATAAAACATTACTGATGATTAGCAGGTTAAACTGTTGTAATAGGATACTACTTATGAAGTAGCCTGTGTCCTTTTTTGATGCCACTTCATTTCATGTTCGTAAAAAACAAACAAACAGAAAGAAATGGTCCTAGAGGCCACATTAAAGGTTCTTATAGGTAAATAAATTTGGAATTGAAAACTATTTTTTATTCTAATCAGATTTGCATATTTAGTTCTGTACCGATCATTATGTGTGAAAGCCTGTCTTTTAAAAAATGTGCCCATCTGTTCACTAATAAATAGGTTGATAAAATTCATTAGTTAATAAAGTTCATTATTGGTTTTTGGGACATTTGCAGGATATTATCTCAGATCTAGCTACAGGTACAGGGTGAATTTAGTTATGAGTCATGATTACTTTGTAAAGGAAATAAGAATATATTTAGTTAGGCTTTCAGTGCAGTGAGCTGGAAACAATGTTTCCTATAAGGGCTAGTTCAAAATCATGTTTGTTTCACACTGCATTTTGAGGAATCCTTGTGATTTAAATGAAGAAAATGTTCACTGGTTAAATATGGTCCCTTAGTTTTGCTTCATTGAAAGTCGTGATGCTTTTATGTAGTTACAAATTTTGGTTTTGTAAACTATTTTGGTTGAAAAGTTCTGTTGCTGAAGAGGTTTATAAATATTAGTCATGTTGCTCTTTGGATATATAGTAAACATTTATTGAGGCAGCTGCAAGATCTAAACTTTTATTTTGGAAGAGACTTGAGGAGAAACTGTATATTGGGCAAGGTAGAGAGCAAGAATATTCCCTGTGCTTGGGGATTGGACCAGGCCTTCCTCTAAGCAAGTGATCTACTCCTGGAGCTACACCCCAGCCCTATATTATCAGTCTCCCTGGAGTAAGAGTGGTGGGATAAAAGTGTTTGGATGTGTTGCATGATAACTTCCATCCAGCAACTTGATCAGGTCCTCTTCAGGGCTGGATGGCTACCCAGGGTAATGATGATTTTTTTTAGATAAAATAGAAGAATCTTGGTCTTTTCTGTACATCCTGAACTGTGGTAATTATAGGACAGAAGGTAGAGGACAGAGAAAAGGTATGTTGTTAGTATTTTGTTTTTTGATGAGATTTGAAGATACTTAAGAATAACCACCTAATTAATTGATGTAGACTTGCCACCTAAAACAAAGTCATGAGATTCATGTTTTAAAGTGAGCTAAACAGTAGCAATGAAAATAAAACATAACAAGGAGTCATTGAGAAGACTTCTACTGAAGGTCAGTTGCTGAATAAATCTTGTTGAATGGGTACATGGAGAATAGTTATTTTAGCATAGTAACCGAAATGACAAAACAAAACCTTTTCTTTCCTCAGAGTAATACTCACTTTACTAACACTTTAGAAATTTCAAAATATCATAAAATTATGCCATCAACTACTATAACAACTGCTATGAAATTTATGATTAAGAGACTAGGATGCATAAACTTTGAAACTGTTTGGACATTGGTTTGATTTGCATTTTCATCCTTCTTGTTAAGAGTGAATTTCAGTAAGTTAACTTCTTGCTTAGTGTCTAAGGACTCTTGGGTATGTTTAATAAGAGATTATAGATTGCTTTGATTTTGCTTAGCTTAGCATAAAGTAGATCCCCAAAATACTAGTTTTGTTCCATCTCATTTCTTTAGGAGTAAAGAACAAAATTTATATGATATTTTGATGGACAGATTATATTTATATCATATCTTGTGGTTGTGTGTTCTAATTCTGTATGGTCAAATGCAGTTCTAGAAAAAATAGGTGATTTTTTAAATCTATTCATTCCTCATGGATTTATTTATTTATTTTGGTACTGGGGATCAAACTCATGACCTTGCACGTGCCAGGCTGGTGCTTGTTCAGCTGAGCTGAATCACCGGCCCTTCATGGAAATTTTTTCTGAGAATAAAATATCCACTACTGTAGAAGAAAAAAAACACTTCAGAAAGTGAAAAATCAAATCTCTCAAATACCTACTGAGATAAGAAATCAGTGATTCCTTTTTAAAATTGTATTCCTTTCTAGGCATTGTGGTACACACCTGTAATCCCATCACTCTGGAGGCTGAGGCAGGAGTACCAAAAGTTGGAGACTATCTCCAGAAACTTATTGCCTGAGCAAGATCCTATGTCAAAATAAAAAGGAGTGAGGATTTGCTTAATGCAGAGGAGCCCCCCTGGGTTCAATTACCAGTACATCCCCACCTAAGATCATATGTGTGTGTGTGTGTGTAAAATGTGCATTGTGTATATGTATACATGGGTTCACATGTGTTTTGGTTATTTTTTAAATAAGATTTTAGAATAGTGATAAAAGTCATATTCATCGCAGGTGCCAGGTACTATGCTAAACGTTATTCATGTTTTTTCCCGGTGAAGCTCCACAGAGTCCTTTGAAGTAGACGTAATCATTTTACAGTCAGGCAGGAAGAATCTGGATGAGATCAGCTAGTGCTCCCAGGATCACATAGCAAGTAGGAAAAGGGGCTGGGCTTCTCTTACTTTCTTTTATTACAATAAGTAAAATTGTTTTACTGGAGTTTCACTTTGTAGTTCAGGCTAACTTTGAATTCATTACATAGCTCTAGGTGGCCTCAACTCATGGCACTCTTCTGCCTTAGGCTCTTGAGGGCAGGAATTATAGGCATGTACCACTGCATGCAACTTTGGAGTTTTATTTCCGCAATTTGTACTCTAGTGAAAGTGGTAATGAGAGCCAAAGTTCTTTGAGACAAAATGTATGTTAATTTGGACTTTTGTAAATTTGGGATAATGTTATAAAGTATGTATTATTATTTGTCAGTGGAAGCTGAGCAGCATATGCAATTACAAAAAAAGTTAATGTTGCCTCTGTCGTGGATCTGCTTTTTTCTTATTTTTTTTTGAGATGAGGTTTCACTATGCAGTTCAGACTGGCCTTTAACTCTCGGTGATCCACCTGTCTCAACCTTCTGAGTGCTGGGATTACAGGCATTTACCACCATGGCTTGCCCACTTTCTTTCTTTTTGAACCACCATTATTCCATTTGATATATGAGAGTATCCAAAAAATACTTGAGTATTTTAAAAAATGTCTTATTCAAGAATTCGTGTCTTGGGCCAGGGACATAGCTCAGCAGCATAGTACCTGCCTGGCAAGTACAAGTCCTGAGTTCTATTCCCTGTACTGCCCCCCATCAATTTTTTGTATTTTGTTTCTAGTTATTTAAATGTATTTTAGAGGACATAGATATTAAACATTCATCATAGCCCTTGCAGTTTTAGTTTTAGCATTTCGTTGAATTATAAAAATAGTACACACATATAAATGTACAATTTGTTGAATTTTTTCTTCTGTGGTTTTAATAATCTGACCTAATTAGAAGAAAACACAAGAAACTTACTCAAAAAACATTCTAAAGGTAGAAAACAAATCACAATTACTGTGTTTATGTAGTTGCCCAGGGACTTTGAAATGGAAAATGGCATGTTTCCTATATTTAGTATTTAACTTTGGGAAAACACATGGTTTTGAATGGAGGAAGAAGAAATAAGAAAATACTATTATTCTTTTGATTTAAGATAAGCACAATCAAAGCTATATTTACATGTTTTAATCTTTTTAAATGTCTTTGAAATATGACAGAGAATGAGTATTTTATAAAATATGGTCATAAATAAAAGATGATATAAAACTGAAGATGAGAGAAGCGAGACTCGCATATTGACCAGCTGGTCTCAATTTTGACTGCACCTTTGTAAGAAAATGTCTTTTCTAAATGTTGCAGTAGATCCCGGCTGCACATGGTGGTGCAACTCTGTAATCCCAGAATTCTTGAGACTGAGGCAGGATTGTTGTGAGTTCAAGGCCAGCCTAATCGGCATAGTGAGTCCCTATCCCAAAGTGCACATGCGTGCATGTGCACTCACACACACACACACACATACACACACACACATGCACACACACACACTCAGGCACATCTCCAGATAACCAGTTAATGACTTTTCAAAGACACAATTTTCCAAGTATATTTTTCATTCAATAGTATACTTCTCTATGGTATTTTGGTAAGATCTGAAATACAACGGTGGAAGAGTTTTTTTGTTTGTTTTGTTTTGGTGCCTGGGATGGAACCTGAGCTCTTCTTACTGGGCTGCATTCATAGTGTCCCCGCCTCCCCTTTTTAAAGTAGTTTTGAGACACAGTTTCATTAAGTCACTCAAGCTGGGCTCCAACTTCTAATGCTCCTTCCTTAGCTTCTCAGAGTGATGGCATTACAGGCTTGTGCCCCCATGCTTGACTATGGAGGAATTTTTATAAGGTCTGCTAAATGCATTAAAAAAAATTTTTTTTTTGAACAAGTGGATTCAGCTGAGTGTGGTGGGGCATGCCTCTAATCCCAGTACTCAAAAAACTAAGGGAGGAGGATCCACATAGGTTCCAGGCCAACCTGGGCTACACGGTGAGTTCTAAGGCAGCCTAAACTACATATTAAGACCCTTTCTCAAAACAAAAATTGGATTCAGAATAATTAACTTAATTCTCTGTTATTTTTGAAATTAAATACTACCACTGTACTCTTCTCAGTGGTTTAATAATGTTTCTTATATACCCTTTTAATTTGCAGAATTATATTAATAATAAGTTAATTACGAAAAGTAGGAAATACACATGTTAGCTAGATTTGTTATCAGTAGTTTGGGAAACTGAACTTCTAAGTTTGCCTGTACACTCCATTGCTATATTTATTATCTATATCATTTTGTACTTTTTATTATGAACATACTTTCATGGCAATATACTTAAATCTGTCATCCTTTTAATGGCCAGTGCTATGGTTTAAACATGGTTTTTCCCCTCAAACTCATGTTGAAGTTGGCTTGCCATTGTGGCAATGTTAGGAGGTGATGCCTTGAAGTGATTGTCTCTTTCAGGGAAGTTCATTCCTTCACTGTGGGGCTGAAGCAGTTACTGTGGGAGAGCTCTGTTAGGGAGCAAGGCCTCTCATGTTCGATCTATGTTGTGCATACTCACTTCTCATTGTCCTTCTTGTCCGTGCTATATGTCTTAAATATGATGAATATTTGTTATACAGTATAGGTATAAAGGTTTGCTTAACATTTCAAAATGAAATGTATCCTCAGTAGTAGTATCATAGAGCATACACATAGCTTTGTCAAAATTAGTAATCATTAATATTTAAAAATTATTTGCCATGGACATATGTCAAAATTTATGTTTTTAAATTTATTCTAATTTGCACTTGTTTTTGCTGTTTGGCTGAACAGTTTTGTGTTATTTTGGTTTTTGTTGGTGAATTACTGTTTTGTTTTGCTATGTTGGTTTGTAAGTATCCTTTATATTATAAAGATATATATATATATATTTGTTTTTTCTTTAATTTTTATAATGTCTAATTTTAAAAGTTTTCTAATTACACTTGTTAAACATAATGGATGGATTATATTGGTTCCTTACCAAAATATTACAAAAATAGTCACTTCTATATCATTCAAATATTTTTATGGTTTATTTTTATCCACATGTAAACTTCTTTTGGTATAACTTGAGTATATAGCAACCACATTTCACAACTCCAGGCAATACCATTTACTGTTATCTGGAATGTGATTTAAACTGTGCTTCCTGGGGTTGTGAAATTCAGTGACCCTGGGTATGGGTAAGCATTTAGTTTTATTTTTCTATAGTTTCTTTCTTTCCCCAACACCATTTAATGACTACTCCATCACTTCTTCACAGATTTTATGTATCCCATTATTTCAAAGTAATTCTTTTATTTGCCTGAGTCTTTTACAGACTTTTGCTGCAGTTCAGGTTTCCTTTTATTCATATTTTCCTTTTGTAAATGTTGAGATTACATTTATTTTTTGGTGCCAGGAATCAAACTCAGAACCTCACGCTTGCCTGGCAGGCGCTGTGGCACTGAGCTATATCCCTGGCCCTGGGATTACAATTTAAATTACTTTATAGTTATTTTTTGCTTGCAACTATTTGTAGCTAGATTTTTTCAGTGTTTTCTAGAGTTTTTTTTTGTAGAAAAACAGACTCAAATATATGTATTTTCCATTGACTTTTTTTTAAAGTGTCTTTAACTTGTTGGTGTATCTCTAATCTTGCATTTGAGAAAAATTGAGACATTGTTATAGTTTTTCAATTTGAAGTATTTTCAATTAAGTATTATGTTATGCATTAAATCCCATTGAAGAGTATCTGATTGAAGATTTGCTGTGATCTGGGGATGAAAATGAGTGGAATTGTACTTCAGGAAGAGAAAAACGGAAATTATCTGTAGCCTCTGATACGGTTTTGCACCCCCAGTGTTTTAGGCATTAAGGCCAAAACTATAATGATAGAAATAGAAAGTGAAAATGTTTTTTAGGTACCCTCGTGTAGTGTTTAAATCTGGAAAGATGTTCAATGGTTTTAGGGATTGAATTGCAATATTTTTTTTGACCTGAAAAAAAGTGACTGTAACCCATTTTTTTTGCCTTATCTCTGTCTGCTTCCATGTTTATAGTTTGTTACCAGCCAAACAGATTTGTTCCCTGGTCTGGAGACTGTTTTCTTGAGTCTGTATAATTGTTCTTGTTGTGTGTCTGCCTGATAATGGTCCTCTTACCCTAATGCTATCAGCCAGTCTCATCCCTCATTAACAGTTCATTTCCAGTGCTGTTTCTTTATACAGCTTTTGCAGGTACATATGCTCCTTTTCTTTTGAACCCCCTTGCTTCTTATTTGTACTTTCTTTGCCTTGTGATATTGATGTTGGTGCATTAGTCTTATCTCCACTGTTTTGTAAACACATACAGCCTAAATGTGTTATGAAATGTTTGGCATGGGAGCTAAGTGCTATCATAATGGTTCATTTAAAGGTACTTTTGTAATTTTTTTTATTTTTAGTATGTACAAGATAACAGGTGTGTGTACTGTAATAACTAGCATTGATAATTTATGATATAATTTTATTAGTGCTTGCAAGATAACAGACTTGTATACCACAGTAACTAGGATTTCTGATTAGTGCTACTTGACAGTGCTAAGTGTTTTGTTAATCTACTTACTAGATCTTATAATGTGTTTTTCATTATGGTTTTAGACCATTTATAATGTTTGAGAAATTATGGAAAACATAAATGTGTATATTTATTACTATAAATGATCTGTTAGAAGAATGCTACACTTAAAAATAATAGGTTCTTATACCTTATTTTCTATATTTAACAGTAGTGATAAAGTAGTTCTATGGTGCCTGTTAGTAGTTCCAAACAGTTTTTCCCTCTTTTTTAGTTTTTATTATGTCTATTCTTTTTTTCTTTTCTTTTCCTTTTTTTTTTTTTTTGTGGTGGTTTTGGAAATTGAACACATGGCATCACTCTTGTCAGGCAGGTGCAAGTTCCACTGAGCTATATCCACAGCTATTGTGTCTATTCTTAATTAAGTTTATTGGTACAATTTCGATACACATAATGATCACATTCATCACAGGAAATTTATACCTGTACATGGTATATTCTGATTGTTTTTTTTCCCCTTCCCCTTCCCTCCCTTCAACCCTTCTTTCCCTAATTTATCAAGTTTTGTTTTCATTTTATCCTTATTTTCCTACTTGTTTCTGGACTCTTCCTTCCTTTTCTCCTCTCCCCTCCCTAGTCATCTTCTCTTTTGAACAGTTTCTTCCTATTTCACAATATCTATTATATATTTTGATCATTATTTACACTTTTGATTTCTCATAACAATACGATATTTGAAAATATATGACTGATTTATCACACTTAAGAGTATAGTCTCAAGGTGCATCCATTTACCTATAAATATCTTAAGTTTATCCTTTTTAAAGGATGAGTAGCACTCCATAGCATTAAAAATAAACCCCACATCTTCCTACTCCATTCATTGGTTAATGGGCATTTGGGCTGTTTTCAAGATTTAGCTGTGCAGCTATGAACCTGGGTGTGCATATATCATTGTGGTGTGATACTTTTAATGCTTTCAGGAAGATACCAAGAAGGGGGATAGTTGGGTCAAATGAAATCTCTAGTCCTAGTTTTTTTTTTTTTTTTTTTTTTTTCAGCACTGGGGATCGAACTCACAGCCTCGCACCTGCCAGACAGGGGCTTAAGCTGCTGAGCCAAACTCCCAGCCCTGGTTTTTTGAAGCAGGGTCGCACTATGCAGCTCAGGCCGGCCTTGCGCTCACGTTGTACCCCAGGCCGGCCTCGAACTCACAACGCTCCGCCTACCTCAGCCTCGCAAGTGCTAGGATTAAAGGCGTGTGCCACCACGCCCGGCTAAGTCCTAGTTTTTTGAGAAATCTCCACTTTGATTTCCACAGTGGTTGTGCCAGTCTCCATTCCCAGTGATAGTGAACAAGGATTCCATTTTTTCCACAACTCCCAGCAGTTGTTACTGTTTGATTTCTTGATAATAGCCTTTCTTTCTGGAGTGAGATGGAATATCAGCATTGTTTTAATTTTGTATGTCTTGAGTGAGCAGTGATGTTGAGCATTTTTTTTTTCATGTCTTTATTTCCCCTTCTTCATCTGAGAATTGTCTGTTCATCTCAGATGGCCATTTTTGGATTGGGTCTTTAAATTTGGGAGGTCTGATTTTTTTCCATTTCTTTTTATGTTCTAGATATTAGTCCTTTGTCTGAGGAACAACTGGCTAAAATTTTTTCCCACTTTGTGGGTTGTCTTTTTACACTGTTTGTGATTTCTTTTGCTGTGCGAAAGTTTTTTAAAATAAAATGAGATCCCAGTTGTTTATTCTTTATAATATTTCCCGTGCTATCAAGTTTTTATTCAAGATGTCTTTGCCTACACCTGTGTCTTTAAGGGTTCTACCTATTGTCTCTTCTAGCAGATTTAGTGTTTCTGTTTTAATATTAAGATCTTGATCCATTTTGACTTTAGTTTAGTGTGGTGATAGATATGGGTCCAGTTTTATTCTTCAGCATGTGGAAAACCAGTTTTTCCAGCACCATGTATTAAAGAGGCTATCTTTCTTCCAGTGAAGGTGTTTGGTCCCTTTGTAAAGATAAGGTGGCTGAGTGTGTTTGGAGTTGTTTCTGCATCTTTTACTCTGTTTCATTGATCCACAGGTTTGGGTTTTTTTGTTTGTTTGTTTGTTTGTTGTTTTGTTTTTGCCAATATCATGCTGTTTTTTTATCACAGTAGCTTTGTAGTATAATTGCAGGTCAAGGGTTTTATTGCCTTGCCTTTGTTGCCCAGAATTGTTTTGCTAGTCCAAGTCTCTTCTGGTTCCACATGAATTTTAAGAATGGTTTCTCTAATTCTGTGATGTATGGTACTGGTGTTTTGATTGAGATTACATTAGATATATATAACAATTTTGGGAGTATGGCCATTTTCACTATGTTGGTTCTTCATACCCAAGAGCGAGGGATAGCTTTCCATTTTCTGATACCCTCTTCAATCTCCTTTTCCAGAGCACTGTAAATATCTTTTACTTCCTTTGTTAAATTGATTCCTAACCATTTCATTTTTGGGGATGCTATTGTGAAAGGTATTGTTTCACTAATTGCTTTGTTATTTGTGTACAGGAATACTGTTCAGTTTGTTATTTGTGTACAGGAATACTGTTGATTTTTGGGTGTTGTTTTTGTATCCAGCTATGTGACTGAATTTGTTTATTAAATCTAGAAGTCTTTTGATGGAGTTTTGGGGCCTCCTATTTAGAGTATTTATGTCATATGTAAATAATAATTAACTTCTTCCTTTTTTATCTTTATTCCTTTTATTTCTTTCTCTTGTCTAATTGCTCTGCCTAATGTTTCCAGAACTATAATGAATAGGAGTGGTGATAGTGGACATTTTCTTGTTCCTGATTTCAGAGTGAAAGCTTTAAGTTTTTGACCAGTTAGTATGATGTTGGCTGTTGGTTTATCATTGGTAGCTTTTATCAGATTGAGATCAGGACCATATATTTAAACCTTCTGTAGGATTTTTTATTGTGAATGGTGTTGGACTTTGTCAAATGCTTTTTTTCCATGCCTATTGTGATGATCATGTGATTCTGTCTTTAGCTCTGTTGATATGGTGTATTTATTGATTTGCGTATGTTGAACCATCCCTGCATCCCTGGGATGAATCCTACTTGGTTATGGTGTATAATCTGCTTGATGATTTACTGCATTCTGTTTGCTAGTGTCTTTTTGAGGATTTTTACAACTATGTTCATTAGGGAGATTGGCCTGTAGTTCACTTTTTTAGTTGAGTCCTTCTCTGGTTTTGGTATCAAGGTAATACTTGCTTCCAGGAGTGACTTTGGGACTATTGCTTCCCTTTCTATTTTATTAAAGAGTTTGAGGAATAATGCCACTAGGTCTTCTCAAAATTTCTTGTAGAATTCAACAGTGAATCTATCAGTACCTGGTATCTATCAGTACCTTACCTTTGTTGATAAGTTTTTTATTACATTTCCAGTTTCATTGACAAATGTTGTTTTTTTTAGAATATTTGTATCTTTTGTTTCAGCTTTGGTAATTCATATGTATTGAGGAATCTGTCCATTTCTTCTGTTTTATTCTTGAATCATCAGTAGAAAGATGTTTTAGAATCTGGCCTTTTATATAAAGTAGATTTTTTTTTTTTTTTTTTTTTGCGGCACCAGGGATTGAACTCACAACCTCGCGCCTGCCAGACAGGGGCTTAAGCTGCTGAGCCAAACTCCCAGCCCTGGTTTTTGAGGCAGGGTCACACTGGGTAGCTCGTGCTGGCCTTGCGCTCGCGTTGTAGCCCAAGTGGGCCTCGAACTCACAATGCTCCTCCTACCTCAGCCTCCCGAGTGCTGGAATTAAAAGCGTGCGCCACCACGCCCGGCTTAAAGTAGATTTTTAAGTTAATGAAAATTGATTTATTTAGCCTGTCATTTCAGAATGTGGTAACAGCTGATTGTGCATGAGGGTGGGATGGCACTGTAGGGATATTCATCTTTCCCTAAGGTCTGGTGGTTATTCAGTTTTAGGTTGACATTTAACCTTTTCTCTGCCGATTAGTTTTTTCAGAAGTTTGTTGTAAGAATATTTCCGGACAGCTTTTTCTTGAAGGTAAATCATTCCATGCATTTCTCTTCCTTATCAAATCTCTGAAGGTTGGCAGTTGAGGGAACAAGAAGGAGAAGTACATCAGAATCACCTGGAGACCTAAAGAATGGTTTTTAAAAACGCTTCTCTTAGTTCAGGCGATACACACTTGTAGTCCCAGTACTTTGGGAGGCTGAGGTAGGAGCATCACAAGTTTGAGCCTGGCCTGGGTAATTTGACAATTTAGCGTGCCACTGTCTCAAAAAGAGAAAAAGGCCTGGGTATGTAGTTCAGTGCAAAGGCCCCAGTTTAAATCCTCAGCACTGAATAAAGCCCCCCACCCCAACAAAAACAAAATCTGTCATCTTCTTTTAAGTTGGAACTGTCAATCTCTCTTTACCGATCAGTTTAATCCCTTACAAGTGTTACAAAATGGTTGAGATTAATTTTTTTAATATTATTATAGAATATATTCTTTGATTGAACTGGAATTTTTGAGGGTCTTATACAATATGTGGAAAATGTTTTGTTACTTATTCTCATTTAATTCTCTTTACTAAATTGCCGTTTAGTTTGATGCCATTATTTTACACTGAGGAAAATTATCATCATTGTTTTCAGGTTGCTCATTACCTTTCTGTAAGGTTGTTTGGGCCATTTTTATATGTCGAGAGCTGTAAGAAACCACCATATGAGACTTAGATTAGTTTTAGAGTTATGAAAAATGTTTACACATGATATATTTTCTGAGAAGACCCATGAGAGACACTGCTTTCCAGTCTTAGTAGCAGGTATAGTTATTTTTATTGAACAGCTAGAGAATTTTTATCTTATCAATTCAGAATTATGTAATCAACTCCTTTTTCCTTTCTAAATGACCTAGTAGAAAGTACAGGTAACAATTTACAGTTTGCTCTTAAAAAGAATGGAGGACTTACTGATAACTTATTTACATTTTCTTTTCTTTCTTTCTTTTTTTTTTTGCAGCACCGGGGATCAAACTCACAACCTCGCACCTGCTAGACAGGTGCTTAAGCCACTGAGCCAAACTCCCGGCCCTAGTTCTTTGAGGCAGGGTCGCACTATGTAGCTCAGGTCGGCCTTGTGCTCACATTGTAGCCCAAGCTGGCCTCAAACTCACAACGTTCCATGTACCTCAGCCTCCCGAGTGCTGGGATTAAAGGCGTGCGCCACCACGCCCACCTTCTTATTTACATTTTCATTTCATGTTAGGTTTAAAACATTTTCAATTCTTACCTTTCTTGCACTGATCTTATTGCTTATTTTCTCATTTAGTCGAGTTGTATCTAAAATTTTATGTTTTAAAAGCTTGTCTTATATAGATGTTTCTCAACCTAAAATGGTTACATTCTGATTAACCCATTTTAAATTGAAAATATTTTTAAGTCAAAAATGCCTTTCAAGCCTAACCTACTGAATATCATAGCCTAATAGAATGTCCACCTAATAGAATGTAGTAGCCTCCAGTTGGACAAAATTATCTGATATAAAGTCTGTTTTATAATAAAGTGATGAATGTCTCATGTAATTTATTGACATCTGTATTTTAAAAATGCTGGCAAAACAGTATACTGTAGAGTGTTGAGTGTTACATATGACATTTACCAGTTTTGTTTGCCTACTTTCTTCCTAATACCTACAATAAATTTTAATTTTGAGTTACATGATCTTTAGAGGATCTTACTGAATTTTCAAATTTGCTCCAGTAAATACACATGTAAACACCCTTGACATTTTGCTTCCAGTTTCAGGCACTTAGAAAACTTCAGGGAATCCTATACCAACTCATTGTTTATCCGGAGTATATTATTAGCAAATTTTTTTCTACACAGTGACTTTATTTAGTGACCCTAACTATTATGAACTGTTGTCTCTGTATCTTTAAGTTAAATTTACTAGTAGCACATTTTCAATAATATGTACTAAGCTATTACAGGTTGCATCTATGATGTGGTTAACAAAAATGCTTAAGGAAAGAATTATAAGAGAATCTAGTAAAATTGTTTTAGTGGATTAATAAGAAATGCTCTTCAAGTGAGGTGTGCTGGTGCCTATAGTGCAGTAGAGACGCTGAGGCAGGAAGATTATTGTGAATTTGAGGTCAGCCTGGACTATAGCAAGACCTTGTCTCAAAAAACCAAAAGAAAAAAAAAAAAAAGAAAGAAAGAAATGTTCTTAGGATAGTGATTTTGCGATGCTGATTGAAGTATTTATCAAGAATCAGTATTATTTAACCTGTTATAAAAAAATAGGAAATTAAAGAATGTCATATAATTATTGAAAAATAACTGAATACCTCCTAATTTGTGTTGGAGCAAAGGAAATAGCAATAAAAAAGGAAAAATGTTTGATTCAAACTTTTATCTGGATGACATATGTCCCAAACACACAAAATATAGTTTTGTGGTATTTCCAACGTAAAATTATTTTAAAAGTAACTCTTACCCTTTGGGTCCAGTATTATATCTTATATTGAAATGAAAAAATGTACTCAAGAATAATATTTGTGGTCAGAATAGGATAATCTAATTGCAAATGGTAGTCATATAAATTTATAATTGAGTATTTTGGTTAGTTAAAAGTATATAGTAGCTTATGGTGTCATACTTCATGTTTAGTACTATTTTATTTTGTGAAAGTGTATGGTTTTTTAAAGGGAAGTTTTTGCCTAGATAGCTTATTTTTAAGAAAGAAAATTTGTGTTCTTAGGAAGCTCATATCTTGCTGGATTAACAGTGTGTAGTATCCAACTAAAACTTAACTAATCAAAATGAATTAGGCTATATAGTTTTTTCTCCATGAATACAGTATGGTGTGAATTGAGTTCTGAGCTGTGATTATTCATTTTCCTTTATTACTTACCTGAATGTTGTCCTGATACAGTCTTATCTTTTTTTTTTTTTTTTTTTTGCGGCACCGGGGATCAAACTCACAGCTTCATGCCTGCCAGACAGTCGCTTACGCCACTGAGCCAAACTCCTGGCCCTAGTTTTTCGAAGCAGGGTCGCACTATGTAGCTCAGGCCGGCCTTGCGCTCGCATTGTAGCCCAAGCGGGCCTCGAACTCACAGCACTCCTCCTACCTCAGCCTCCCGAGTGCTGGGATTCAAGGCGTGCGCCACCACGCCCAGCATCTAGTCTATCTTCTGACACCCAAAGTGGCAAGTCTGTTTTGTTTTTTGGTGCTTTGGTTAATGCTGCCCAGGGCAGCCTTGAACTTCTGTATTTAAGTAATCTTCTTGCCTGATCTTCCCTAGTGGTATTATTTGGGACTACAGCCTGTGCCACTGTGTATGGCTTTAAAGTAGTGGTTCTTAAACTATGGGACACAGATCACCCAAGAGCACTTATTTAAAATAGTTTTTTAGGTGCTGAAACCTCAGAGATTCTGATTCAGAGGAAGGGCCCAGGAACTGGTATTTTAAACGAGCACTGTAGAGGATTTTGGTATAGAAAAACCGTTCTAGGCAAGATACAACAGTTGGTTGGAAGCTTTAAAATTATTCACTTTCCATTCTACTAATATTTATTTATTTATTTATTTATTTTATTGTTTTTGATACCAGGGATCGAACTCATGACCTCACACTTGCCAGGCAGGCGCTTATGCTGCTGAGCTAAATTCCCAGCCCTCCATTCTACTAATATGTACTGACTGCTTAGAGTATATCAAGCATTTATTTGTGAAGCATTATGAAAGTTTAATATAACTATTATTTTAGTTGTGAGTTTAAGTCAGTTTTATAGAGTTATGAGGCTATAGTTTGCTAGCATTTTGTTCAATAGCAAAAATCAGTAAATATATTTTAAGAATTGGGAAGAAAATTTAAAATGTAGAGTATGTAAATTGATTTTTTTACATTTTTTGAGTTCTAAGATGTTAATAATCTAGAGTGAAATACAACTTTAGTTATTCTCTACTTAGTCTCTATAAAATCCTGTATTATCCAGTCAAAATATCTAATACAAGAATATGAATGGAATCATGTAATATATATTTAAGATGCAGATGTCTGTCTTATTTCACTGCAGACCCATTTACATTTCTCATTCCTGCAATCTATATTTAACATGGCCAGAGCCCTTATTTGTTAGCAATAACATTTAAAAAATTTTATGTTACATTGATACTTTTAATTTTCTATGTTGATTATATGTCATAGCTGAGAAGAAAGCAGTTTCAGTACAACTTACCATCTTGTCTTTTGCTTTTTCTTTACATCCTGAAAAATCAGTGTGGAGGTGCTTTTTGAAACTGCCTTGCTTAAAACCTCTCAGAAAAATATGACATTGCTTTCATAGAAACAGAGTGAGGAAAATGACCTCAGTCTCAGACAGACTTGGCTTTCCTTCCTTATCTGGCTCTATGCTTCAGGGTTTGATAGTAGTAGAGAGTTGATATTGGTGGCAGTGACAGGAGTGACAGCACTTTTTACCACTTGCTGGTGGAAGTACAGAGCTGTCATGCTTGAAAGCCATGGATACTGCTTATTGGGGTCTGAAAAAATGTGTGACTAGAATGGTAGAGATACAGTACATGGGGTTATTTTTACATGTTGGGTTGTCATTAAGTTTGCTCAGCTATTTTTTTTCTGCAAAGACAATAGTCTTAAAAGATGATAACTTTCATGTTAGTGATGCACCAGTTTTCCATATGTTTCCACATCAGTACCACTGTATTCCTTCTATGAATTGCTGTAATATTATACTGTTTTACCTCTCATGATGCAGTGTATGCTATTATACTTTTGTTAAGTCTGCTGGAGTCTTTCATTATTTTGAATCCGTTTTGGAAAAAAGGTCAGTCTTCCAATTTGTTTTCTTCTGTGAACTATAATTTACAATTCTGATTTATTTGTGTATCTCCTGGAACTACATCTCCAAGTAGTTTAGGTCTTTTTCCAGTCTTATTTTTGTTTTATTATCTCCTGTTTTCTTTTTATGATATCATCTGGGGTCCTGGTTTCCTCTAATATTTATAATTCAACTCATATTTAACTTCTTAAAATTCCTTGAAGGGGGAGCTTAGTTTACATTCAGGAGAACTTACAAGTGCCCATCGTTATAAAGAAAATTGTCTCCTAAAGTTTCCCTAGTTTACTTATTTTTCATTTTTTTGGAGGAAAGGAGGAAAAGAAATATAGTATTTTATGTTTTTTTCCTTGTCTCCTGTGTCCGTTCAGAAAAATGACCTATTTCATTCATCTGATCAAGACTCAAACCTTTCTTACATTTTCCATGGTGATCTTGAAATACAGTTTAAAGCTGCTTGACTATAATATAAAAAGATTTAGTTATTTGACTTTTATTAATATTATCTTTAGAAATATTGCTATATTTAAATTTTTTAATTTAAAAATTATCTTTATGCATCTGTTCACAAAGAATGAGGAAAATATGAGCACCCAGCCAATTCATTACATACATAATTATTCAGAAGGAAAAGCAAAGGATGGTATTTCTTCATTCTGTTACTGTATATATGTTGGTAGCTTTTCACTGTGTATTTATAAATTTTTACAAAGTAAAATTACTTAAAAAGATGTGTCCAACAAGAAAGTAGAGTAAACAAAATGGAAGATGATTAATTTAAAACGTGAATTTGAAACTTTAGTTTCTAATATGAGAACAATCTTGAATAAAGTGATTTATTTTACTTCATTACAGTGCTTTCCCTACAATATTTTTTTTGTGTGTGTTGCCCTTTTTTTCCATGTACTTTATGCATAGCTTAGTGAAATAGTTCTTCAATCATTGAGGGTAATCTAGTGTCCTAAGGTCACCTCACACCAGTTGTTTTTACATTTGGAAAACCCTATTGATTCTGCCTTCATTTCCTGTCACAACTAATACTCCTTTGGAGAGTTACTGCCATTGTTTTTTGCCATCCTTTTGTTACATATCAAAGCTCATGGCAGTAGCTTTCTACCTTCTTTGTCTTTCAGAGTTAATTGTCTGCATATTACTGTTCTGTTAAGTTATTTGGAAAGTCATTTCTCATGTTGTTACTCTCTTGCTCTGACATCCTAATTTAACTTTCTAGGTAGCTTTTCACTATGGTATTACTTTCCTTTCAAAGAGCATGTGCTCTTTCCAGAACATGCTATAATTGTTTTCTTTAACAATGCTTTTGTTGTTCTTAAATTCAGCATAATGCTTTTCTTCATAAGAACTTTACTATGCTTTTAAAGCATTTACCACATTTTCTCGCTTATTTTACATGTTTTTATACTTTTTAATATAACTGAGCACCTCAAATCCAAAATGTTCCAAATCACAACTTTTGAAGTACAAACATGGCATGGGAGGATGGGGGATCTTTATTTATTTTTTTGTTACCATGAATTGAACTCAGGACCTTGCGCTTGTTAGGCAGGTGCTTATGAAGCTGAGCTATATCCCCAGCCCAAGGTCGGGGGGGAATTCTGCACCTGACTTCATGAGATAGATTTCAGTTGAAATGTAAATACACTAAAAATACTGTGTAAAATTACCATCAAGTTATGTGGATACAATGTAAATGAATTTTTTTAAGAATCTCTCTCTCTCTCTCTCTCTCTCTCTCTTTCAAGTCTATCTTGTCTGTCTGGCTATTTCTTGCTTAGCTATTCCATATTGGAAAAACTCTGAAATCTAAAGAGACTAATGGAGTGGGGCGTGGTGGCACATGTGAATAATCCCACCATTCAGGAGACTGAGGCTGTAGGAGCTCTGTGAGTTGAGGCCTCTCTGGGTTATTTAGTAAATTCAAGGTCAGCCTGAACTGTTTAGTGAGACCTTGTCTCACGACAAAATAAAATGAAAAATACTATGGGTCCCAAACATTTTTGATAAGAAATCCTTGACCTATGTTGCATTTGCTTTTTAAATATTTCTGCTAACTTCTTAGGAAAAATTAGCATTCATGCTTTTGGGGGGTTAAAATTATTAGTAACAAGGAAAATTTACACACTGGACAAAACCTATCCTGAGGTCAGTAATTTTTAACCTTTTCGCAGAACAAATATGTCATACAAAGTAAAAGTTGTCTGAACTTCTCGTTCATTTATTTAACCAGAGGTCAGTTGTTGGAAACATTTGTGAATCGTTTTTGAAAGCTGAATTTTTAACACAAAAATACTATTGCAGTTCACATACTGTATCCTACTTAACACATTAAAATGCTATTAAAAGTTGTCTGGTAGGTATGAATTTTCTTTGTTGTCGATAAGTGGATGCTCTTTTGTATACCTGAAAGATCATTGCAGGTGGGATAAATGCTTGTTATTGTTTATTCCAATGACAGGAGGAGAAATAGTTTATAGGGCAAAGTTATAATGTCTGCCATGTATGTTTTATTTTGTTTCTTATTATAGAAGGTGAGACTGCATGAAAACTATTAGGCAAATATATTAAGAAATCTGCTTTTATGCTGAATTCTTTGGCATGCTTATAAACCTGAATATTAATATTTAAAACACAAAGGTTTTTTTCTTGACATGAAGACTCTAAAAATAGTCTTGATTTTTATTAAAATTGTAAAAGTAGATACTAAAATTTTAATTTATGCTTGAGAGTCTAAGTGTCAATTCATTTTTAAATTTCAGATGAAGATAATTAGGACATATTCTGTTCCAAATATATTTATTGATGGAAAATTTTCTTAACACTTTTGTCCATGATGTTAGTTTCTTTTCAGGATTAAAAAAAAAAATCAGTCTTACTTGCTAATGCTACATTTTGTCAAGTTAAAGGGTTTCTTTAAGTCCCTAAGACAGTGGAAAGAAAAGCAAAAGGAAACTGGGTGCTTGCCAAGATTTAATATTATGTTAACATTATTATCTGAAGTAAATCACTATTTAATTTGCCAGTGAGCTCAGTGAATTCAAGCTATTGTATGATGGTCATTTCCCCAGGGATCAGAGTATTTAGTAAAGTAGACTTGATGAATCTGATTTATTTGTATATAAAATGATGTATTATTGTCTGACACGTATTTTTTAATTTAAAAATGAGCTGTTATTTGATTCAGTGAATACAGTGTTAAAAAATCCAGCTAATAAATTACACTATAACAAGTACTTGGCTTATTTTAAATAACTTATTGCTACTTTTATGATACTGATATTAGCATTTATTGCCAAATTATTACATTATACCAATTGAAAAATTATTTGCTATGAGAATTTCAATCCTTGTAATCTATAGTTAGAATTAGTATTTCCATAGTTTTCTAACATGAATTGAGGACTGAAGAGAAAAATACTAATGTTGTGGTGAAGTAGAAAAAGTGACAAGGTTTATCATTGCCTTAAGTATTTTCAGAGTGGAAACTGAACTACTTAATTTTAAAAAGCTTGGGAGCTATGATTGCTTAGGAACATTGTGTAAATTGTATTATTCTAAAGTTGCTCTGTGTTTAAAATTAGAAACCGTTGACTTTGTTAGGCTTTTCTCCAATACTATAAGAAGTCCTTTTTTTCCTCTTTCTACTATTCAGGTTTGTATAGTTAACTTCATTTATACAAAAAGGCTGAGTTGAATAAAGTTAGAAAATCACTTTATTTTAATCACTGGTTTTTACCAGTAGTTTGTTAAACTAGAACATTTGGCTTTGAATCAAGCAAAGTACGGAAGGGAGAAAAAGGTGCTATTGTTTTCTTCCTTCCCTCTATTATTATTATTATTTTTTTTTAATGTTATAGGCATAGCATCTTTGATCTTAGAAGATCAGTCTGTTTTTTTTTTTTAATAGTAAACATCAGTTTAAAAATTTCCCTATCTTGGTGTGCATATATAGGGATGTTTGTTTTTGGTTCATGAGTTTTAAAATACTAATAAATCCTATGATTTTCTACATTCAAAAGGAAAAATGAAGTTTCATACATAGTTCATTACTTTGGAAACATGAAATAATATAGCAAGTATACTATACCAGGAAACATAACAGTGGTACAGAAACTCATGGACTGTTTTGTTTTGAGCCTGTAATTTTGGTTTTTGTTAAAGGCTATTCCAGTTGTCATACAAATATATCTGTAGTTTGTGATTTAGAAACAATACACTTTATATATTTTTTAAAAAGCAGATACCTGTATCAGTTACATTTTTAAGTTATACACTATTTTAAGGCTATGTATTTATTATTTAGAAAATATGACTTACATGAATCTCTTCTGATGGACATATTATTGACAAAATATACACATGATATTATTTTAACAAACTGCCATGCAACAAATACATTAAGTAATGAAGAAATTGAATATATATGACCTAATCTAATTGACATTCACATTTGAAAATTTACAACATAACCAATACTTAAAATGTTTTTTTCTTATATTTGGCAGTAATTTCATACTTTACAATTTAAATTTAAAACTCTCCTGAATATAGATTTGGTGAACCTTACAATTTTCTTTAGTCTGTAACAACTTGAGGTACTAAACATTTCTCTCGTATTTCACTGTCTTCATAGGAAATTTTTTTGCTTCTTTTTGGATCTATCCAAGAGTTGTGTATTACAGCATTATTAGGCATGGGGTCAGCTTCTACTATAGAAACAACTCGCTTTTTCATTTTACTTTTCAAAACTTTTTGAAATTTTTGTCTAGTGAATGCATATAATAGAGGGTGAAATATAGTTGTTCCATAAGCCATGACTAGAAAACACAATCTTAATTTTACTAAAAGGTCACTTGGGCCTAAACATAAAATGGTGGTATTTAGAACAGAAATAGGTGTCCAACAGAGAAGAAATGTAGAAATAATCAATAAAGACATTCTGAAGACTCTTTTCTGCCTTTCTCGTCGTTCACGGTGTCGTTTCACGGCTCGCCGGAGGGCAATTATTACAGACACTGAAGTTCTTACACCGAAGACTACATTTCTCCCACCACTGCTTTGTGACATGTCTGTAGTCTCATGTGTTGTTAGAGAAATTGTCTTTTTCTTTCTTGCTTTCTTTTTTTGCCCTGTTGAAAATCTCGTGCCTATTCGAATATTAAGAGCCTGAAGTATCTTGCTGTATGTGATTAGCATTACTATAACTGTGAAAAAGAATATTGGGATCTGTACTAGAAGATGATAATACATTCCCAGTTCAGTGTAGTATTCATTTGTACTGACACACAAAAGTGTCTTGTTTTCCCATGTATTTCCACTTCGAAGACTGAAAAAATTTACCTCAATAAAGGGAATCAGGAATGAGAAAAAAGAAAAAATCCAAATGGATATCATTAACATCACAGCTCTGCCCATTGTCAGAATTCGGTTTGCAGGTTTTACAGAGATGTCATATCTGTCCAAAGTGATAGCAAAAACGTTGATTGCTGTTGAGACGCTTGCAAAAGAAACACAAGCCTCATGGAAACAGCAGATGAGAGCAGTGTTGCTCTCCAGTGAAAGCAGAAGGATAACTATAGTTAGAGGAATACATCCCACACAAATTATTACATCGAGTACATGAAGATTCATTGTAATAATGTTACTGACAGAGTTGATTAAGTTGGATTTCATGCAGTAAAGTACCAATACGGTGAGGTTGCTGCCAAGTCCCAACACAATTTCTAACATAAGAAATCCAGTGAGAGACACTTGAAAGCTTAATGGATATGATAGTGGTTGGTACATATTGGTGTTGATGTCATCAATGTCATCTCGCACTGTAATGTTCGTTTCAGACTGCATGTTGATTTCCAGAATGGGAGAAAAGCACATTCTTTTGGAGCAGTTGGTTCATTCCCTAGAAAGTGAAATAGAATAAACTATTTGATATTTGGCAATTTAAATGATGTATAAACATGTATTCTTTGTAAACAAAAATAGATTTGCTGTATGCTTAAAGTTCCTAGACTATTAGTGTAAAATGTAGAATTAAGAAATGGCAATGCTACAGTGCTTTAATGTGAAAGGAAATTGTGTTCTCCTTTTGAAGTTATATGGGGATTATTTCCCTGTAGTACAAAATTAGTAATATACTAAAAGTGTTTCCATCATTTGGAAATAATTGAGATTTATTTTTGACAGAGAGTGTATTTTTCTGCAATAAATCTACCTAGGATGCAAGTGTAATTTTAGTATGTTTTAAATTTTCATTTAAAAATGTGAGTAGATAGAAATAAATGCTGTTTTAATATGGTTCAGCATAACTGTAGGTGTAATCCTGTAAGATTTCAAATGAATAGAACAGGTATTAAAAGGATAAATAGAGTACTAGTTTGTTTCAAACTATCTTATCTATGTTGATGGACTCAGTCAGAAATTAACAAAGCACTAGGGGATGTTTGGAATTATTTCCCACAGAAAAAGGTAAATAATGAATATTTTGTATATTATGGTGAACATACTCACTGAATTTTTCCAATGGGTAACTTATGAATATGTGAAGAAGAAATACTGTTCCAAATCAGAACCCCACAAAGCTTGGTAAAAGACTAATCACTCCTATGAATGATTTATTTTGTGACCACATCCTCTTGGGTCTTGTGGAAGGAGAAAATTGAAATCTAATATATATTAAGAAATAGCCATTTTTGAAATGGTTTAAAAGAATGTGTCCATTGATTTTATTTGTTTAAACAGAGTTCTTAAAGTCAAAAAATGAAATTCTAATGAAAAGCAGTAAAGCCATTTTTAAAGAATCCTTTGAAATTACACATTGTCTGTGAAACATTTTGCATACATCCCCCGGTGTGTAATTTGGAAGAAAAAAAGAAAAACAAAACAAAACAAAACTCTGTAGTTAATGCATGTAAACCTATAATATGTAAGAGTTTAGATTAATTTATAAAAATAATATTTGATTTTCTGGGCTGAAATGTCTGTAATCAGTATATTCTAGTTTAAAATATGAAATCATACAACCAACTATATTTCACATTTCAAGTACAGCTTTTGACTGCAAAGTTACATATTTAAACATAAATTATAAAGACTAATAATTTTCAAAATTCATGTTAACCTTTAATGTGATGTTAACTTTGATAAGTTTTAGAAATATAATTTTATTTATGCATGTTACTTTTGGGATAATATTTTAGAAACAAATGATAACATAATTAATTGCTTTCAACTTGGTATAAGTATTACTAGAGGCATATTTCAAGTATACAGAGGTCTTGGCTAACACTAAAATCTTATAAAAATGGAAAATTTTAAGTGTGCCAAGTTTTCTGAACTGTCAGATTAAACACCAGGTATTTGTCACTTCAGTAAGCTAGAGCAGAAATGTCAAGTTAGACAACAATTAAGAAAAAATGCATCGCTTTTCTTTTGTAATTGTTAAAATAGTGTGGTGGGGTACATGCATATTCTGACCTACCTGGTTGCTGTTGCCTTATGGGCCTTTTGGCTCACTCTAGCAGTTTTTCACAATTTGATACATGATATCATTGACAGGTTTTGACATGAATTTTTACCTGACAACAGTGAAGTGGCTGTGTTTTATTTCGTGTCTTGTAGGAATTCTTTGATTTTCTCTCCAGTACTTCAACTGCATGAATTATGAGATTTAGTTGGCTGATGGATATCTAAAGAACAGTACACAATATTTGTGTTTGTTTTGCTTTAAAAAGTCACAACCAAGAGAAACTTCCCCAAATGATAGGAATTACGTTTCCGTTTGAGGGAGTTTATGATAGTGTCTTTTTATTTTCCAGGATATGTGAAAACAGAAAAAGAAACATAAGGTTTCTAACTTTTAAAATGTATTTAGACATCCTTTTGTTACAATTGTAAGTCTGTTTCTATAGCAGCCCTCATTATTTTGAAGTGCTTTCTTGATCACATAATTTGCTTTGTATTATAAATCCAGTCCACGTTCTTTTGATAAAAACCATCTGCTATTTAATTCGGTTGGTTTTCATTAGAAGAGGATACATAATTGATCAGAAAGCTCAGATGGAAAAATCCATTAGTCATATCAATTGATTGGAATATCTGAATATTTAGTGCAGCAAACACTTGGGAAAACTTTATTTTACTTGCTGATTAAGTATGTCATTCACCTTTTTGAAATTCATGTTTCATTGTTTCTTCCATACTCAGTAGCTTCCACAATTCTGGTATGTAAAAATATAAACTCCCCCTTTAAAAATGCTCACCATTTTGTTTTCAAGCTTTTACAGTCATATTGTGTTGCTTTTTGTAGTTACTTTATGTAGCATCTTCTTAAAATACTGTCCATTTGTTATATTCCAGCTGTAGTGTGGACCTAGTATCTGGTTTTAACTCTTTAGTTTCTTAAAATCATGTGTTACAAGAATATCTTGCAGTTCATGGTTCAGAGACCCAGGGAGATTCTCAGTTGCATTCTTCATATTGTCAGTTGTAAACAGTGAATTACTTGTTGTGGGCCTTTGTGAAAAAGAAAAAAAAAATGATTAAGAAATAAGGTTCGTAATGATTTCTAATTGAGAATTTCTTAGTTTTTTTCTGAATTAAAACCCTATAGTATTCTTTCTCAAAATAAGCAAACTATATTGTTAGAACCATGGTTATATGTATAAATTAACTTTCTAAAGTAAATACTCCCTTTTCTAAGCATAGATTGTATATATTGTCTTATTCACAGTAGTTACCATTGCAAATATAACCATGACAAACTGTATTTTTAAATTAATTTCTGCACTCTTTACAGAAGCTAACATGTATTTTCAGAGATTATGAAGTTAATATACGCTAGACATACTGTCATTCCCTGTTTGTGATAAATTTAACATTTCATGCTGCAAAAATATTGTAGCTTGCTTAATTGTTAGCACATGGCTTGAATTTTAACTCATTAAAATAGATTTTGTGGTAAGATACTATAAATTTCTATTGATGAATGCTCATGTGGTTGAAATGTAAAAGGTAATACAAAAATGTAACTGCAAATTAATTTTCAAAGCACACGACTAATAAGCTTAGCATCAAATTGAGTAATAACTAAATACTAAATCTGGTTCATATAAGAAATATAAACATTTTTGGACACCAGAGAAAAACTGTACTGATGACATTAAGAATATTTAATAGTCCAAAGTGACTTAAAAGCTAATGTATTTGTAGTGATTTAGCAGAGAAATTCTTTGGTTTAACAATTCATTCTAAAAATTTATATTTAAAATATATCATGTTTTAAAGAAATAGACCAAAAAACTACATGTTTAGCAATAAGTAGCAACAAGCAAACTCTTAAAATTTAGGCTGAAAATTTTCAAAGTAATTTCACCCCACCATGCTGGTTCAAAAGCAGCTGTATACTATAATAAGGAACGTATCTTACCTCTGCTAAAGATTTGATAAATTCTTGTTGTAGTTGAAGCATTTTCCGTTTGATTGATTCATTTTGTTCACTTGTTAGTAGAGGATGGGGGAAGAGGGTCGTAAACAGCTCTTCAAAAATGACCTTAATGAAAATATGTGTCTGTACTGTGCCATTGTTTCAGCAGGACTGCTAATGTATGGAACGTGTAGTGCTGCTTAGAGGCTGCTGCAGTCTCTCCCTCTTCCCACTGTGCAATCAATAAGCCTCTGAAAATACATAATGAAAGTAATTTAACATACTGAAGGCTTCTTGTCTCCAGAGACAACATTTAGATTCAGTCTTTCTAAAAAGGAACGGCACTGCTTTTCCGAGGAAAGCCTGTTCTGAGCAGCTTTTGCAGAATGACAGCCTACCTTGTTGCTTCTCTCCACTGCAGAGAGATGCAGTGCATTCACTAATTTTGATTGGTCAGTTGTGTTGGGCTTAAACTGTGCTTCATATGTATAGCAGGAATTCCTCCCCCCTACTGTTTTATATAAGGGTGCTTTTTAAAAACACTAAATTTATAAGTGATTGTATATTGTTCTTAAATAGAATATGAGTAGGTTAGTTTTTTAAAAATATGTATTTTAGTTTGTTGGTCACTTATTCTAAACATTAAAAACACAGAGGTGGGGGATAGGGAAAATTTGCATGGTAAAATAATATATTCTATTTTAAGCCTTGATAGTTGTACTCGAGAATATTTTCATAGTTATGTTTTTAGTTGGCATTCTTTGTTCTGCAAATGGAAATCCACTCCATCTTTACAGTGAACCACACTGAATTACAACCAATTTGTTTGTATTCAAGTCATTTCTACTCCAAATTGTTGTGAACATCTTGAGGTGTTAAACATTGTCATAACTTCAGTATTCATTCATTCATTCAGCTGTTTCATTTCATTCGTTCACTTATTCAGTCAAAATATTAATTAAATTGAGCTGAGGCGATTATATGCTGTAATATTTTATAAACATTCCATTGCTATTAGCATAATTGGACTATATAAAACTTCAATCATTTGTTTTACTTTTGAAGATTACTACTCCTCACCTTTGGTAATCCTGTTATTTGGTTGGTATACACGGATCATTTGCCATTAATATTTGATTTCACTTTTCTTTTTCTATTTCTGACATGACACTTTTCTTAATGGATTATGATTTCTTAAATATTGTAGGTAGCTATATGCTAGTGTTTTTGAAAATATATGTGGTTAGTTATAAAGATAGTTATTTGAGATATGTCAGAATAATAAAATACTGGTACAAAAAACCCAAAATATTAATATAAACTTAAATTTTTAATAGTTTTGGTTACCTATAAATACATTTCTGATCTCAATAGTGATGATAAATTATTTTGGACTTAGTAAGTGTAGACTGGATTTGATAACTGTTGGCACATAAGATGCCTTTGCTGATAGCTGAATTATTAGAGTATTAATCATCACTTGTTCCTGTTATTTTAGGAATATTAATGACCATTTAAAAAATATTGTATCCTGTCTTATTTGTAATTAGAATTGTTCTAATTTTGAAAAGCATAATCTTTCTTTGGTAGTATTTAAGATTTGTAGGGAATAGCTGATAAGTACAGGTTTTGAATTGCATTTTTATGGAAAAATAGTTGAGAGTAATGTGAAAAATTTTGTTATGAATTTCTAAAATTTTCTGCACAACTTTTGGTGGTAGGGCTTTGATAATGCTAAAAATGAAAGTGTTGTGTTATTTTGCATTTTGAAAGTTGGGGAGAAAGATCTTATTAGAATGTCAGCTTCACTGATACACGTTAAATGTTATTTTAAACTTAAAACTGAAATCAGAGAAAATATGTTAGCAGTTAAAGCTTCTTGTAGGGGTAAGGAAATTATGTATATCGTGCTTTTCTGCCTAAGAATCCCAGTGTTTGGTTAGGTTTGTTGTCAGATATTCCCATAGAGTACAGGAAACCAAGACACAGAGAAATCTACTCACTTAAAAGAATCTAGAAGTGTTACCAACAGAGTCAGGACTAGAACTTTGCAAACTCTACCCTATTAAGGTAATTTACCTCCCTTTCTTTGGAAGAGTATCAAAGTACTTGAATTGGATGATCTAGGTTAATCATTAATAATTACAGTGTAGTTTTTATTTTTGTTAAGTTATATTTCTATGTTTTATTTCTTCATGAGACAAAGTTTTGAAGTTATATTCAGATTATTTTGAAAAAAACAAAACAAAATTTGAAGTTTCAGCAAGCAGTACTAGCAGCAGAAAAGCTCATTTCTGGACATCGCTTTGTATTCCTTGTACAGTGACATATAGTTAAAGATATGTATCACAAACAGCATTTAGTTTTTAATCAAGTAAATGCTTAGTTGAATTTTATTTTTTTAAAAGAACACAAATTTATTTGGTGCTTATGTGTTACTCAGATCTTAATGGGGTATCTTTAACTTACCTTATTTTTTTAACAGATATGCTAATCTCTAAACCACTGGATTGAGAATCAGATTATATTGTTTTCACAAAAAAGTCATAAAAACATCAAAATTTACACATTCTTGTTTCCATAGTAACAGACTTTCACACTTGCACATGTAATATATTTTGTATTCATATAGAATATTGATTTTGAAAAACGCTGCGGTTGGTGTTTTAAACCAGGTTTTATGTTGTAATTTTGTAGGTTAATGTTTTTACTTAATTAGTAAACTGGGAAAGCAGTTTGGCCTCACACTGTTGACAAAGCAACGAAGGTGAATGTAGTCCCAAAAATATAGCTAAATTAAAAACCTTTTTCAAGTAATGTTTCCTTTTTAGTTATAAATATTATGATTGAATATTTCTTTAGATTTCTAAAAGTCCTGATATAAGGTCTTCAATTTTATACATTTGTCTTCTTAAATTTGGACAACTGCAAGTGTAATTGATTGTTATATTTATACCACAGTGTTCGTATCAAATTATTCTTATCCAGCTTGTTTCTACTTGGGGCACTACATTTTTGATGATTCTCTGAGTTTGTAACTTAAAAAATAAAATCAACTTTGTGAAATACTGGAATTAATGTTAATTCAAAGGACTTTAGGACTATTTGTAAAGTATATTTGCAAAAGCAATTTTTAATTGCAGGACATTACTTTTTAAACTGTTTAGCTTCAGAAAGTGTACTGTCAATGAATACTTAATATGTTAACTCTGAACTCTCTCTTATATTGGAACCCAGGAAAGAAAGGATTATTTTAGTTGAAAGTCAATTCAAAAATCTGATTTGGCTTCTTGACTTTAAATTTCTTTCACAACAAATGTTTTATCAGAAAAATAGAAATGGACCATCTGCTGAAACCTCCACCAAACGGGGGAGTAGCCAAGGTAGTGGAGAATCAACAACACTGATGACTCATTATCTATAGAGAATAATTAAAAGCTAATTATGTTGGATAAAGTATATGTATGAGAATTGTAGCAGAAAATTCTACAAACCATTCTTCCCCATCTTTCCCTGCCTCACTTGAGTAAGTAAAAAAATTGACTTTTTAAAATTTTATTATCACTTGGCAGCATACATTATACAAATAAATACATGGCATTTTTTCCATTTTTTCTTCTCAAATCAAGACTTTGGACCTACGACTGTTGTTACAGTTTAATCTCCCTCTTTTACACTACCACTGGCATGTCTGTTTAGGAGCTTTGTTCAAATTATTTCTCAGCCCAGTATTTCTGACTTACCATTTTGAGTGTCTTATATTCCTCTTTGTATCCTTCACATTGTTATGGATGTTGTTGATGTTTTTCTTATTGTATTTATTTTTCTAGTACTGGGACTGAAACCGAGGGGTATGCTACCACTGAACTAGGTCCTTAGCCTTTTTTCCCCTTCCTCCCTTTTTTGGGGGGAGCATGTCTCTTTCTAGCCCAGGCTGGCCTTGAACTCGTGATGCTGCGTGAGTGCTGGGATTTTTATTTATTTATTTTTTAAATTTTGAGGCAGGGTCATGCTAAAGTACCCAGGCTAGCTTCAAACTTGCGATCCTCTGGCCTCAGCCTCCTAAGCAGCTGGGATTGTAAGTGTGCTCCACTGTGCCCAACCTTCCTCTTATGTTTTAATCAAAGAATTCCATAAACAGAGATGTTTATGTTCCCCAGCCCTCCTATTGGTTTCTTTTTCTTGTTGCTACCTTTTCTCTATAATTCTCCCACTCTAAGTTACTGTGCAGAATCAAATTCATTTGAGGCCAAGTCAGTTGACCAGCTGGATTATATGTTTAAAGAAGCCATGCCAAGTCTCCTATGCTATTATGAGTCCTGCACTCTGGTGGGAGACGTTGTTGAATGACTCTCTACTATAATCTAATGTTCTATTATTGAAACTAGTTACATACATTACATGCATAATGCTTGTATAAAAAAGGCTGCCATTCTTTATATGAAGAGCCAGAAAATGGCAGAATTCTTCTATAGACAATAGCTTGACTATATAGACTAATACTCATTTTACCACTTAGATCAATCGTTTGGGAAAATGGACAGATTTTTTTTTTTTTTTTTTTTTTGGCACCAGAAGGATTGAACTCACAGCCTCGCACCTACCAGGCAAGCGCTTAAGCCACTGAGCCAAACTCCCAGCCCTCGTTTTTCAAGGCAGGGTCGCACTATGTAGTTCAGGCCGGCCTTGCGCTCACGTTGCAGCCCAAGCTGGCCTTGCACTCACAACGCTCCTCCTACCTCAGCCTCCCGAGTGCTGGGATTAAAAGCATGTGCCACCACGCCTGGCTAAAATGAACAGATTTTAAGAGTTTTCTAATAATTCTTAAAGACTATAATCACTGAAAACTTTCTGCTGGTTATATTCACCATTATATATTCAAGTACTAGTGCTACCTTCTGGTCTTCATTTCAGTTTATAATGTCTAGGAAAAGTTCTGCCATTATTTGGTATTGTAGAGAATTTATACATTAATTTGGGGGAAACTGACAGTATTGAGTCTTCCAACTTCTGGATATTGTCTATTATTTTTTGGGATTGACCCCAGGGCCTTTGTGCTGAGCTACATCTCCAGCCCTTTTTATTATTTATTTTTCAATTTCCTTTATTTTGAGACAGGGTCTCACTAAGTTGCTCAAGCTGGGCTTAAACCTGTGATCCCTCTGCTCAGCCTCCGAGAGTGCTGTGATAATAGGCTTGTACCACCAAGCTCAGTTTATCTTTACTTTATCAGTGTTTTGTAGATTGTTGTCTATAATTCCATATATTTTGTCAGTTTTTAACCTATTTCTTTAATGCTATAAAAATAACATCTAATTTTTAAAAATCTCAATTGTTTATTTTTGTGTATATTTTGTTGATTTTTGCATACTGACTTTCTATCTTGCAATTTTACTAAATTCATCTATTAATCTTTAGAAGGTTTTAAAATGAATTCCACAATCTTTTCTAATAGACAGTTTATGTCTGCCAATAGAGATAGTTAACTGAAATGTGTGTGAGGTATTTTGCTATCTCATTGTACTACCTAGCACCTCTGAGATTTAAATTGGGTGTGTTGGGTGAAGCAGTCCACCATGAGCCTTGAGCATCCCTGATCCTTTGAACTGAATACTCCAAGATTGCAGAGACCTGACTGCTTTTTACCTGGCCTGTTTCCCAGGGTTGTGTTTGTTAGTAGCAACTTTGAGAGATTAGCATGATCTTGTTTCAAAATAAAAATAAGGGTTGTGGTAGAGCATCACTGGGTTCCCTTCTCAGTACCAAACAAAAAAGCTGTTGGGGCAGTGTAGCCGGTAAGTCCTCTGCTGCCCTACCTGTTAATGAATTTTTTGAAACTAAGTAGTGAAAGGTGGAATTAAGTGAAGTGGCTGCAGTGGTGCTGTCTTAGTTACTTTTCACTCATTGGTGAAACAAAACACCTGATGCCCAAAATTAGGGAAGGAAACGTTTATTTCTTACAGTTCTTGGGGGTTTCAGTCCATAGTCAGTTGGCTCCAAGGCAGTGTGTTGTGGTGGAGCAGCCATTCATGGCCACCACAAACAGCAAGGCAACTGCGAGGGGGGTGGGTGGAGAGAGACAGAGACAGAGACAGAGACAGAGAGACAGAGAGAGACATGCCTTCCTCTTGCCCTTATACTGTATGTCGACTCCACCCCTGGGTGGGTGCAACACTCACATCGCCAATGCCAGTGCTAGACAACAAACCAATCACAAACGCTAGACTCAGCCCCTTCCAAATTACCTGAGGCCTTGTGGAGGGGGACACAGGATCAAACCTATACAGTCAGTTTCAACCCTAGGTAGGTGCAATACTCACACCACCAATCCTAATGCCAGATAACAAACCAATCCCAAACACCAGACTCAGCCCTGTCCATGATTGCATGAGGCTTTAGTGGGGGCCATCTGATTGACCACACTGTAACAGGTACTTGATGCTCTCTGTAGGATGGAGGAGTAAACAATTATTAAAAGCTAAGTTAGGTAAAAATATTATAGATAGTCAGATGGGGAATCAGTGCAGAGGATGAGAACACATTATAACTGTGGAGGCACATCTGTTGAAGGCCACCCCTCAAGGTAAAAGTAGAATGACCAGGCCTACATACCTCTCCAATGCATAAGCAATAAGATTATACTATAATTGATACCACCTAGTACAATAAAGTCTAGATAGACTTCAGTCACTCAGGTGAGTAACCAGGACCTCCTGATGCATCTCTTCCTATAAAGGTCTTGTTCTTTCCTTATACACTTTCTTTGTGACTTGCTTCCCCATTGAATATTACCTAAGGAGCTATACTTGTAATCTTATTGGTTGATCATAGTTTTGACCCATGTTATACCCGCCTCATGATTTTGTACCTGTAAAATTTCCTCTGTGAAAAGGTGTCTGCAGCAATCCACCTTTGGGTCCCCTCCTGTCTGTAGGGAGCCACTCTCTCAATAAATATTTCCTACTCATCTGTTGTTCCTTAAAATTCATTCATTGATTTTGGGAACATGAACTTAGCATATTTGACATCTAACAGGGTGGGAATTATATTATTTCCCCTATATCAGAATGAATATTGTTTTATCAATGAGGCAGCAAGGTGCAGGACCTTAGCAAAGGCAGTTTGGTTGTAGCAGATTAATCAAGGCTCATAAGAACTAATAGTAAAAGAGGTCAGTGAAGAAAATGGATGCAGAACTTTGGGTAGATAAGCACATTATAATAAGTTTTTTTTTTTTTTTTTTTAATACCGGGGATCGAACTCACAGCCTCACGCCTGCCACACAGACGCTTAAGCCATTGGGCTAAATCCACGGCCCAGTAAGTTCATTTGTTGAGTCTGAGGGGCAGCCACTTGAAAATAAACCCAAAGCCTTGCTTACTGGTGCAGAACTACTGTGTCTCTACTGATTTTCTTCTCTCCATCTACTCTAACCTCAGCTATTTAAAATAAAATCCAAGTAAGGTTGAGAACCTAAAGGGTGAGGAAGAATGTAGAGTTTTCTAGCTCTCATAGGTTAGAAGTGCCCAAGTCATCAGTGTGCAGGTCTTATATAGGTGGAAAGGGAGGCTGAAAGCACTGAGGTCTGCTGGGTGCAGCTATAGCAGCATGCGTAGGGGAAACCCAGGCTCAGGGCCTTGCAGGAGCTCCATGTAGAGGAGGGAAGAAAGGCACCACCTTGGATTAAGGAGCCAGTGCACAATCTTTCTCACCACCTTAGCCCTCCCCTGCAGGCCAGCCACTCCTTTTCTTCCCCAGCTCTTGCTGGGGAAATAATGTCTTCTCTTCCAGCTCCTATAATTGCTTTTGTATGTTTCTTGTGTGCCTTGATGTGTGTTCCTGCAGGTTAGGAGTAAATGTTCAAATTCCAGAAAACTGAAGTTCTACTGGAGTCTGTGGACCTATTCCATGTCCTATTATTCTGGCTTCCTCTGCTAAATGTATAATTGGTATTGATGTTTTGACTGAATGAGTACAGTTTTAAAGAAGATTCTCCTGTTCATGGGTTGCTGCATATAGACAGGCGATCCAGCAAAAACAACGCACCGTTTTGGGAGAGAAGAAATCTCACATCTTTAGTTGAAGGCCTGGTGGCTGTTGGAGATCTCAGCCTGTTTCCCAAATACAGCAGTGCCACCTGCCTGACCCAGCTACCAAGTGCACTTGTTTTGTTTTGTTTTGTTTTTGAAACAGGGTCTCACTGTTTCCCAAGCTGGCCCAGTGGACCCTATTAATCAATTAAAAAATAGTTTGTACGAGATATAGCCGGTTTAGCGTTAGTATCATTTTGGTTTTTATGAAGGGGTGGAAGCTACTCTCTTTGGAGAAAAACTATCTTTTTCTTTACCATTTGAAGGAAGTCCACTGGCTTCTGGGAGCTCTCCATGCACAGAAATTCCTAAGAATACTTGGATTTGGTTCAGTGATGGTTCAGCTAAGTTGAAAGCTGATGCACTTGTTAGGTGTCAATGCCAGCTACAGAAAAATGAGTGAACGTGATCACTGCATTCTCAACTCAAATCCATCCTTCCCTTGATTATCCTTTTTGCATTTTTTATTGACCTCTGGCCTCTTGCCAGTAGCTTAACCTTTAAGTCCACCTGTTAGAAGACTGGCAGATTAAAAACATCTCTCCTGTGGACTTTCAGACTATGAAAATAAATTGTATCTGCCAGTCAAGACAGTCTGGCTCACTTATGCCTGCGCTTCGCTGACGTCTGATTCTACCTGCTCTGTTATTGGACTGGATGTTTATATAATAGACTGTGTGCTGGGGTTTGGAAATGGGAACTTAGCAGTGTCCCTCCCAGCTTCTACTTGTGAGAATCCCTTTTCATAACCTGGGCTAATGATTGTCTCCCCATGCTTGTTTCTCTGAGTTCTAATGGATTTTCAGCTGTGTCTTAAAAAAAATAACAGGTTTACCTATGATTTGATAGTCTAAAACTACCACCCCATGTTGGTAGAAGGGATGCAGGCTGAACTTCATGCTTTTCTCTCATTGAGCACTCTTCTCACCAAAGGCTGTGCTGTAAGAGTTGCTTTGTTGGGCATTTTACCGTTCAGTCTTTGTTGTGAACATCTGGTGAGTTCAATGAAGAACCCATGAATGGGTGTGAATTCCCTTTGCGCATATCACATGGCCTCTATGGATTCTTTGTTTTCTTGTTAGCACACATTCAGCCTTTAGCAACTCATTAACAATTCTTACTAGTGTCCAATATTGACTTCTTCAAGTACTCAAGTGCTCATGTCCAGTGTGTCGTTTGGGGCAGCTGTCTTTCCTTACAGTCTGGGATAATTGATTGCTATGTAATCTCAGCTGTCTGATGAGTTAAAGTAAAAATTAAATTTGCAGATTGTTTTTTGCTTGTTCTTGTTACCAGAGTGTGAGCTGTATTTTTTCTAGTTTTGTATGTTCCGTGTGGAAGCCAGGAGATTACATGTTGGGCTGTTGTTTGGCATTTCATTCAATCCTCATACCTTTGAGTCTTCTGATCTATAAGCATGGTCTATCCCTCCATTTGTTCAGGATATCCTTAATTGTTTTTCAGTAATGTGTTATAGTTTTCAGTGTAGAGATCTCTTGTGTGTGTCCATTGAACAACACTGAACTGTTTTTTCATACTATTAGAAGCAGTATTTTAAACTTTCGACTTAGCTGTATGAATACTATTGAATTTTGTATATTGAACCTAAACCTCATGACCTCGCCAGACTCCTTTATTCATTTGTTTCAATTTCCTATCATTTTCTTCCCACAGAATTTAATAAATAGAAGAGTATGTCATCTTTTTCAATCTGTACACTTTTTTGGGAGTTTACTTTATTGCCATAACTAAGCTCATAAGTACAGTGTTGAGTATAATCATGGTAGCGGAGAAATATTTTATTTTTGCAGATCATTGGGGGAAGGACTTAATCTTTCTCCATTAGATTTGATGTTATATGGAGGCCTTTTGTAGGTACCATATTTCAGGTAGTTCCTTTTTTCTTAGTTTGTTGAGAATTTTTAAAGTCAGGAGTGTATGTTAAATTTTTGGAATGATTTTATTCCATGTACAGAAAGTTCATATAGTTATCTTCATTTAATCTATTTGATATGACAAATGATATGAATTGACTTTCTAATATTAAACCTTACATTTCTGAGGTGTCTTAATTACTTGTTGCTGAGACAAAATACCCAACACCCAAAGTGAGAGAAGGAAAGGTTTATTGAGCTTACAGTTTATGGAGGCTTTAGTTCATAGTTGTCTGACTCCAAGGCAGAGTGGCATGATAGAGGAGAAACAGTTCTTGGCAGGCAGAAGGCAGAAAGTTACAAGTCACCACCTTCTTTCTGTCTCTTGTATCTTATCCAGGCTACCTGCCCTTAGAACAGAGAGCACCCATACCCTTAATTGTCGTTTAGCACTGAATCAATCCCAGCACCACACATGCTAGTTCCAGCCACCTCCAAAAGCCCCATGTATGATTACATGAGGCTTTGGGGGAACATCTAAATACAAGCCATGGCATGAGGTAAACTTCACTTGTTCATGACACACTGCTCTTTTAGATATTGCATGTTTCATTTCAAATTATTTTGATAAAGTCTTTTGTTGATATGTTCATGAGGGATATTGGTCTTTCACTTTCTTTTATCATAATGTTTTGGTCTGGTTTTAGCATTTTAAAAATGTTCTCTCTTTCCCTAACTTTGAGAAAGTTTGTGTAACAGTAGTATTCATTTTTCTTTAAATGTTCAGAAGAATTCATTAGAGAAGAAATTTGAGGCTGGAGGTTTCAGGTTGCTTAAAATTTTCTGCTGCATTCAGCACAGCTCTTGAAACTTTGAAGCGAGGGTGGTGGAGGATGAGGAAAAGAAGAGTCAAGATGTAGAAAGTTGAGGTCAGGTGGAGCCTCTCTTCTGATGGGAGAAAGGACTGCCCAACAATTGCAGTGTGTTTATTTATACAGTCAGCAAGAGGCTGATGTGTATGGAGAATTTAAGGGGAGGGTAAATCTGAAACAGGAAGAACATTTAATCTTCAACAAAACATCATGCCTTGTTGGTTACATGGGAAACGAGAGGCATTGCCTATATTATCATAGGGGAAGGCCAAGCCACTTTGTGTGTCAGCTCCCTAAGCTGCGAACACCTCTCATGGGGCCCTGCCAAACTCTTGAGAAGCAGTTACCTGGTCCTAGATGTTTGAGGTACTGACAGCTTCACTCCCAACTATTTTCAACTATAAATTCAAATTACTAACAGGTAATAATTTTCTATTTTTCATGTGTGTTCTGTATCTTTCAAATAATTTGTGCATATTATATGTTTTCACATTTGTTAGCATTAATTTGTTTTTAAATTTTTCTTATTTTAATTTCTGTAGGATCTGTACTTGTATCTTCATTATTAATGTTGGCATTTTGTATCTTTTTCTTTTCTATTTTATTGGATTCTGTTCTTCTCTACTTTGGAGAAAGTTTCTTTCATTGATTTTAATCTTTCTAATATATACTCAGTATTGCTTTATTTATGTCTTGCAAATTTGGATCTGCATTCCTTTATATCACTTAATTCAGTATCTGTTTTCCTATCCATGGATTATTTTAAAGTGTGTTTTTCAGATTCCAAATATTTGGTGATTTTTTTCAGATTTTTAAAATTGTTTCTAATTTAGTTCCACTGTAGTCAAAGAATTTATTTTGGATGATTTTAGTTTTTTACACTTTGTTTTTCTAATGACTTAGAATATGTTTTGTCTTGATATTCTTTTGAAGAGAATGTTTCTTTTTTTCTGATTTTCAGATGTAGTGTTCTATAAAAGACAAATAGGTCAGTTGAGGATAGTACTAGGATGTGTGTGTGTGTGTGTGTGTGTGTGTTTGTGGGATACTGAGGCTTTATCCCTAGCTGTTATTTTTTTTGGTTACTAAGACAAAATACCTGACATCCAAGGTCAAAGAAGGAAAGTTTATTTACGTCACAGTTTGTGAAAGTTTCAATCCATAATTGCCTGGCTCCAAGGCAGGGTGGCTTGGCAGAGGAGAAACACAGCAAGAACAAAACAGAGGAGACAAGCCTCTTTCTGTCCCTTTTATTGTATCCAGTCTACCAGGGTTAGGGCCATGCTATTCCAATCAGTGGACTGATCTAGCAATTACCCACTCTTAATCCAGGCACCCTTAATGCCAGCATTGTTCTATGAATCAGTCACACTCAGCTGCCTCTGAAAAAACCGTATGACCACATGAGGCTTTGTGGGGACATCTAGACACAAGCCATAACCCTAGCCCTTTCTTTTGTAAATTTTGTAACAGTGTCTCATTAAATTGCCTAGGCTGGCCTTGAATTTGTGGTCCTCTTGCTTTAGCCTCTCCAGTAGATGGGATTACAGGTGTGTACCACTGTGCCCAGCTCTATTAACTTTTTCCTGAAGTCAACTTTTTATTGAAAGCAGAGTTATGAAATCCACAACTATATTGTGAATTTGTTGGTTTCTTCTTTCACTTTTTCCAGGTTTGCTTTACATATGTTTACTGGGTACCTGTATATGTAGAATTGTTATGAAATATATGTCTTACTCCCTAATAATAATCTTTGCTTGGTGTCAGTATAGCAACTCCAGGTTTATTCTATATGATTTGCATACAAACATACATACTTATGGGTGTGATTTACCTTTACTTTTAGTCTTTATTTGTAAGATATATTTCCTATAGATAGTAATGGTTTGTTTTGCCTTTTTAATATTATTAAAATATTAAATTATTAGTCTTAATTAAAATTTAGAACATTTGCATTTCACATTGTTTTTCATGAAAGTCTCACATTTTGTTTGTTCTGATATATATATATGTATATATATTGTAAATCTCTCTTGGCTTACTAGCTTTATCTTTTAGTTTTTTTTATTTTGATCATTCTCTCGGGTTTTATAATACTATACATATTTAACTTACCCCAAAGAAGTGTTATATAAGTTTCCACAAATAACATGTAATATTCATGTATTATGTTAGAACCTTATAAAATTTTCATTGGCCCCTTCTATTTTTTGTGCTGATTTTTACTTTTTTGCATAAGCTTTGGAATACATTGATGCTGATTTTGTTTTAAATAGCCAATTGTCTTTTAAACAAATCTTTAAAAAAAAAATGTGGCAGCACATACCTGTAATCCCAACTACTTGGGAGGCAGAGCAGTGTTTGAGGCCTAGGCAATTAAGAGACTCTGTCTCAAAATATAATTGTGATGGAGTGCTTGCCTACCATGTGTGAGGCTTTGGATTCACTCCCTAACACTGAAAAACAAAAAGCATATATTTGTAATTTCTGGCACTTCATTTTCATCAGAGATTTATCCTGGTATTACTTTCCATCAGCATGAAGAATTTACTGTGACTTTTTTTCTTTTTATCTTTTTATGAAGGATTGTTGGCAACACATTCGGCTTTTATCAAAAATGAACTCACTAAATTAATTTAACTTTTTATTTAATTTCACTTGGTATAGCACTGTACATTGACTTTTTTCCTTGAAATCATTTTGTTTTCTGATATTCATAGTTTCTAACAAGAAGTCTGAACATTCTTCTTTGTTCCTCAGCCTGTGTAATAACTTTTTTTCTTGAGCTCCTTTTCGTCTCATCATTTTTACTGTTAATTATGATGTGCCTCAGTGCGGTTTTTACTAGTACATATTACTTATGCAGAATAAGATTTCATTGTGACGTTTTCATACGTGCATATAACATATTTTGGTCATGTGCCCTGCCTGATTACCCTTCCTTACCCTCTTCTTCCCCCTACCCTGATCCCCTCTCCCTTCTCTAATAGTTTCCCTTTTACTCTCATATAAATTTTCTTCTAACTTCCACATATGAGAGAAAACATGTGATACTTGATTTTCTGAATTGGACTTATTTTACTTCAGTTTCATCTTTTTCCTGCAAATGGTGTGATTTCATTCTTTATGACTGAATTATATATGTATATACTTATATACACATACATGTGTATATGTACATACACACACACACACATATATGAAGGACTCCTATCCTGATTCTGTCACTTGGCTGTTGTGAGTAGTGGCATGATAAACATGGTATTGCAGGTATCTTGTTTGTGTGGTGACTTTTGAGTATATTTATGGGAGTGGTATAGCTGGATTATTCAATAGTTCTCTATTTTGAGAATCCTGTATGCTAGTTTCATGGTGTTAGTGCTAATTTACATTCCTACTAACAGTGCCTGAGGATTCTTTCCCCCTATATCCTTGCTAGCATTTACTATTTTTTATATTCTTGATGATAGCCACTCTGACTAAAATGAGATGGAATCTCAGTATAGTTTTTTTTGTTTGTTTTTGATTTTTCAGACAAGGACTTGCTATGCAGTTCAGTCTGGCCTGAATTCACTATGTTGCCCAGTCTGACCTGATTTTTCTTTCTTAGATTCCCGAGTGCTGGGATTATGGGTGTGTGGCACCATATCTGGCTTAGTGTAGTTTGATTTGCATTTCCCTTATGGCTAAAGATGTGAACACTTCTTCATATAATTATTGGTCATTTGTACTTTTTTTGAGAAGTGTGTCTTCAGTCACTTGCACATTTATTGATTAGCTTACTTGTTCATTTGGTGTTGAATTTTTTGTGTACTTTACATATTCTGGATATTAATCCTTTGTCAGAAGTACTGCTGGCAAAGACTTTTCTATTATTCTGTGGGTTGGCTGACAGTTCTATTTCCTTTACTGTGCAGAAGCTTCTTTAATTTTTTTTTTTTTTTTTTTTTTTTTTTTTTTTTTTTTTTTTTTTTTTTTTTTTTTTTTTTTTTTTTTTTTTTTTTTTTTTTTTTTTTTTTTTTTTTTTTTTTTTTTTTTTTTTTGTGGCGTAGGGGATTGAACTCACAACCTCGCACCTGCCAGACAGGTGCTTAGGCCACTGAGCCAAACTCCCGGCCCTAGTTTTTTGAGGAAGGTTCACACTATGTAGCGCAGGCCGGCCTTGCGCTTGCGTTGTAGCCCAAGCTGGCCTCAAACTCACAACGCTCCACGTACCTCAGCCTCCCGAGTGCTGGGATTAAAGGCGTGCGCCACCATGCCCAGCTAGCTTTTTTAATTTAATAGGAGGCCGTTTGTTGATTTTTGCTATTATTTCTTGAGCTATTGGAGTCCTATTCAGGAAGTTGTTGCCTGTATCTGTGTATCTTGAATTGCTTCCTCTATGTTCTCCTCTATGTTTAGTATAGTGGTTAGCAAAGTTTCAGGTCTTCTAATTAAGGTTCTTGATCCAGTTCAAATTGATTTTTTTTTTTTTTTTTTTTTTGGTACAGGGTGAAGGTTAAGGATCTAGTTTCATTCTTCTACATGTGGATATACAATAAAAATTTTCTGTCACCCTTTGTTAAAGAGGCTGTTTTTTTTCTCCAATGCATTTTGGCATTTTTATTGAGAATCAGGTGGCCATGGCTGTGTGGGTTTATTCCTGCATTCTCTATTCTGTCTATTTTTATGCCAATATCATGAAGTTTTTGTTATAATGGCTCTATAGTATATTTTTAAAATCGAATACTGTGATGTTTCCAGCCTTACCTGGTATGATTTCTTTAAATTAAGTATTCTTTCTGGTTTGGTGTTCACTGATGTTGATACATGTTTCTGTTGTGGTTGTTATGCTGCTGCCTCTGCCACCTCTGATGCTACTGTTTGTAATTTGGAAAAAGTTTCATTGTATCTTGAAATACTTTTTATCTCATCTTTTTTTTTTTTTTTCTTTTTTTTTTTGGGTACCAGGGATCAGACTCATGACCTTGTGCTTGCCAGGAAGGCGCTTAGGCCACTGAGCTTAATTCCCAGCCTTATCTCATCTTTCATATCGTTTCTGAACTACTGCAATTATGTTTTAGACTCTTGGTATTGTCCCATGTTGCTGAGATTTTCCCCTTTCCCCCTTTCTTGGAGCTTTAGTTTGGCTAGTTTTCCTTACTCTGATTTTAGGTTCATCGATTTCTTTCCCACTGTTTTATGTGTTGTTAAATTCTTCTAGGGATTCTTTAGTTTAACTATGGCGTGTCTCAGCTCTAGATCTTTATTTTATTTTATTTTATTTATACTGGGGAATGAACTCCTGGCTTTGTGAATGCTGACCTCTTTTTAAAATTTTATTTCTAGACAATCTCTCCCACCACACTAAGCTTCAGTTCAGCTTATGTAGTTTAATTTCTCTCTTTATTGTTTTATGTTTTTCTTTAAATCTACGAGCATAGTTGTAATAGATGTTTTAATGTCTTTGCTTCTAGTTGCATCATCCTTTCATATCTTGGTATTGCTAGTAATTTTTGATTGGTCACTGTAACCCAACACTTGAATAGATTTTTTTGGATAGATTTTTATCTTTATTGAAGGTTGTACTTTGCTCAGACCATCAGCAAATTACTTGTGGATCAGCTTGCTCTTTTGTGTTTGTTTTTGTAAGCTGTATCAGACAGCTTTAGAGGAGCCTTTGCTGAGACTAGTCAGCCTTCTACTGAAGTACACTCATGTCATACCATAATGTGTAATATCCCTGTGCTCAGGGGTCTCCTCATTGAGCTTTTAGAGCTGGGATATTTTGCTGTATGTACCTGTCAATTCAAGACTGATCAGTTTGCAGGCTATCTGGCAGTAGTTCTTTGCCTGACTTTGCTGAGTCTCGCTTGATGCATTTATAACTTAGGGACTCTGAGTACCATACACAAAGAAATAAAATCTAGGAATTACAAAGTTTCTTTTCTGCAAGAGGCTTTGTGTAAAATTTTCTGAATGGTTCTGTATTTAACTTTTTCTTTTTCTGTTAGTCTGGCTTGAGAATTCCAGCCTCCTTAACTCACATTTATCTTTTCAACTGATAGGGTTCATCGTGCTGTACTGAGGTTTTTCTCTTACAAGGTAGGAAAAGGTATATTTAGCAAAAAGCCAGAGTGATCATAAAGCCTGTTTCATTTGTTTTATAGAGATCACATTCTTGCATTGTCTCTGGTCCAGCATCTCAACACAGTAGTTCCATAAGTTTTGTTCCATTCTCTGTTTGTTGGGGCCAGTACTATATTAGTTGCTTTGTTCAGTTGAAAGCAGAAGTTGTAAATCTGTTTTTGAAACTTAATTATCATACAACTTCTTTTAGCAGTTAATTATGAACTATCTTGTAATGTTTCTTACACTGCTATCTTAAAGTTTGTCTTTCAGTTATTAATATTTTTAATTTTATGGTAGTGGAAATAGTAGGCTAGTAATCTGTATTAATGTAATTTGGATTGTAGGTGTTTAAGATATCTGCCCTTAACAGTTTCCTTTCATAAATATGTTATTCCATTTTTGAAGATGATCACTCTGCTGAAGAATGCATCATCCAGCTGTCTGGATTGATGCCTTTTCAAATTTATTTCTTCTAATTTCTAGTCATTTTTCTCTCTTTTACAGTTGATATTATATAGACCATGGGATAACAAACTTTTTGTAAAGGACCAGATAGTAAATATTTCAGACTTTGTGAGTCATATGTAGAATGTGCCACACTGTTTTGCATTTTCTTTTTTGGCCCTTTAAAAATTAAAAACCATTTTTAGCTTGAGGACTCAATTTGGCCCACAGGCATTTAGTTGATAACTCATAATGTAGACCAACATTACTTTGTTCAAGGAACCTTTGTTTCTCTTTCATTTTTACGAGAATACTGCTTGCTTCTCCAAAAGAAAGAACATGTAGGTTTGAATTTTGTCAACTTTTTCATGTGTATTTCATGTAAAAACAAACATTTTCAGTTATTCATCTTTCATTTTTGGATCAAGGAAAGGTGTGTATATATCCTTTTATTTATGTCTAAACCAACTAGGTTGATTCCTGTTTGCATTATTTCCCAAATTCATTTACACCTTGCTCTACTTTGCTATAATGTGTATTATCTTCCCTGCCTTTTCCAACTACTCTCTGTCTGCATGTGCCTATAGTTTGCACTCTTCCTGCTGCTTTAAATACTGTATTTATGCCATCTCAAACTGTGGATTTTCAGAAAAATTTAAAGTCTAAAAGTACCATAACTGTTTACCTGAAGTATTTTTAGTTGAGATTAAATTGCAAATGGAAAAAAATTTTAATGTGTAATAAGGTACTAATTTTTTTATGAATACTCATCTCTGAGTCAATCTTGACTATGTTTTTCTTTTTCATAAATTAATACCCACCTTCTCACCAACCCAAGGCAACATATCAAAACCAATGAATTAGAACATCTGAAGTAAAAATGTTCTGTAGTGGAGAGGAAGATAACTCTATGAAAGACAGAACAACAGGAACAGAATATTTTTCTTTTTCTCTTTAGCAGTCAAACGATCTAGGTACATTGTGTTGGAGGTGTCACCTCACAGATCTGCCAACGAGTGTCCTTTCTGAGCTTCAACACAGCCGCTGGCCTAACCACTCTCTCTCCCTCCTCTCTCTGGTAGTGGTTTGTATTGATATTTTGGTTTATGTTGAGGAAGGAAAAAAAGACCCAAAACAAGAATCCCTTCCTCATCTTTCTTATGTTGTTATGGATTAAAGAAAAATTAACAAACTATGAAGTGAGTTAAGTAGCAGTGGCTTCTTAAGAGTCATTCTTACATTAAGAAACATGAAGGCATTAGGTCTTTTAAATATAGATGAGTCCATTTATACAAAAAGACCTTTAAAGAATAAGGTTATTTGTAAAGCATAAAGATACATGAAAAAACTACATGTTCTTACAACAGTTTGTTCTATTCTTTTTTTCCTGTAACACAGTTATTCCTCCCCCGCTCCCCACACAACAGATTTGTAATGTAAGAATAGAATTATGGTGCAGCCTGTAACTCCCAGAGGTAAAACACACAGTACTAAAATTCCATCTGTAGATTTTACTTTTCAGAATTTCATGTCATTTTATCAGAGTTAAATTCAAATTTGAAGTCGTTTTTAAATTTTTAAGTACTGTATTTTTTAGATTGTTCTCTTAAGTGGTTTCATCATATACTAGTTATTTTATATTCTGTATTTAGATGAGATGTTTTATTAGGTGCAATTCTTTATTTTTTCATCATGCATACTACAACTTGGCAGTTGTTTTGTGTCGTGAATTTTAATCATTTACTTTTGTTTTATTTGATTAGTTTTCAAATGGTTCCTTCACTCCTGGATTTTCTTTTCCTCTTTTTTTTCACATACTTAGAATAGCATTATTAATGAGTATTTTACCTAGTTGAGTAAATTTCTAAAATTAATTTTGAATTGAGGATTTTAGACATGTAAATGTAACATAGAATTATTCAAAATTGAAGATGTGAATGACCTGAAATAATAACATAATAACTTAATGTTATTAAAATTCATGTCTGAAATTGCATTTTATTGGAGAGCATTTAATCCAGAACAAAGAAAATTTATTGAAATCATAATAGCTTTGTCAATTATTTGAATCTGTTAAGTCACAGATGAACTCTTACACTAGTAGAATCAAAACTTGTGCCATATTATCATCTTTATTTGAACATATGATATAATGCATATATTTCAGATAAGTTAAAAATACAATTGTTTCACTAGATTTAGGAAGGAGATGAAAAAAGTGTTATCACCTTAACTTGTGTTAGCTGGGGAAATTACTCTGTGAAAATATTAGGTATCTTTCTCACTTGTCTTGGAAGATCTTTGATTTGTAGTAATTTATGTGCTGAGTTGAGTATAAAACAGCAGCTGGGTTTTGTGGTGCACACCTGTAATCCCAGCACTCTAAAAGGCTGTGGCAGGAGGATTATGGGTTCAAGTGCAGCCTGGTCAACTCAGCAATTTAGTGAGATCCTGTCTCAAAATAAAAAGTGCTGAGGATACAGCTCCGTGTGAAGACTGTGGGTTCGATTCCAGTACCAGAAAAGAAGAGTGCAGAACACATATTGATATCACTGATTTCCTGATATCATTAAACTATTGTGCTAACCTAACCCTGCCTTATGATTTAGAGGAAAACTTTTGGTGACCTCAGCTAGGCAGAAGGTGGACACTAGTGTAATCACATTTTCTATTTGACCTTTTCAGTAGAGAAGTAATTTCAGTTATAACTTTAGCAATAAAGATTTCATATTTGTGGGTTTTTTTATTTTTTATTTTAAAAATTTTTTTATTGCTTTCTTTTTGGTTAGGGAGTGGAGAGAGATGCATCAGTAAGAATAAAGTAAATTAATAGAAAACATTTTTGAAAACTTCATAACTAAAATAAAAATCTGATTCTTGAAATCCCATGACTTGAAATTTTAGAGAGGAAAAGAAAATAGGTGTTGTAAATATAACTTAGATTTGAAATAACTGGGATTAATCTAAACTCTACCAGTGACTTAGGAGTTGCATCTTGCAGATGATGATACATGTCTGCATTGTTTCCCAAAAGTCTGATGTTTTCAGTGCTGAGGATTTCGGAAGGTGATTGAATCACAGAGGTGCTGTACTTGTCAGTGAGTTAATCATAGCTGAATGTGTTGTTGGGAGGTGTGGCCTGGTCGTAAGGGGCAGGAGCTCCACACTTCTTTTTCTGCTTTCTGGCTGCCATAGGTATGTAGTTTTATCCTACAGTGCCCTTACACCATGCTTTTTCTGCTTGAAGCTGGCTAAGGACTGAATCCTCTGAAACTGTGACTCAAAATAAACCTGTCATTCTTTAAATTGTGGGGTGCTGGATATTTTGACCCAACAGCAGGAAAGAAGTTAAATACAGTTTTTGACAGGTGCCAGGGATTTAGCTCAGCAGTAGAGCACCTGCCTGGCAAACACAAGGTCCTGAGCCTGAGTTTCATTCTCAGTACAAAACAATCAAACAAAAATCAAACCCCAAAAAAACTTCCTCGTGTCAAAATATATATATATGTATACATGTATTATATTTATGGTTATTGACAATATTTAATGATATACTTTCTGTTGGTTTTTTGCTTTTGAGACAGAGTCTTACTATGTAGCCCTGGCTGGCCTTGAACTCACTGAGATTCTCCTGCTCAGCCTCCCGAGTTCTGGGATTATAGGTCTACACCACCACACCCGTCAAACTCTATTAAAAAGCACTTATTGTAATGCCTTTCAGATTGTGTGTGTGTGTGTGTCTGTCTATGTGTGCATATATGTAAATATGTGATATTTTGCATATTTTATGTGAAACTGTATATCCAGGTCAATAATTTCAAGATAATTTTCTTCTTGGCATTTGTATTAGTTGTCTATTATATAGCAAATTAAAAATTAAAAGTTTATGACAATAAGTATTTATTAAATTATACTGTTTCTGAAGGTATTGTATGGAGGATAATTGCCCCCAAAGATATCTGTGTCTGTGTCCCAGTACCTGTATGTGATACTGCAAGGCAATAGAAATTTTCAAGATGTGATTAAGAGTGCTGATTTTGAGATGAGATGATCCTGGATTACCTGTATAGGTGCAGTCCAATACTAGAGACCTTAAACATGGAGAACCTTTACCAGCAGAAGTCAGAAGAAATAAGGCAGATAGGTGTTTAGAGAGATTTAAAGTATTAGACGAAGGTAGGGGATTATGAACAAAGGCAAGCAATACAAGAATAACATCCAGCTGATGGCTAGCAAGGAAATGAGGAAATCAGTTTTCCCAAAAATCTGAGTGAGACTTCTGGGAAGATAGCAGAGTGATGAACAGCAAAGAAACAGCCTCTCTGAGATTTGGTGTCCAGATGTTGGAATATACCAATGTGAAGAAGAGAAAGAAGGCGGAAAGTAGGACCCCAGGATCAAGCAAGGATCTGAAGTGAGAATTGAAGCCCATGGAGAGAGCAAAGAGATAAACTTCAACTCAGAAGAAGGTGGCAAGCGACGCATTTTCCCTGAGCCCTGATTCTGTCTGGGAGGAGTGGCTCAAACCTGCAGATGCGTGGTGATTACTGGAAGCCCCAGAGGCCACCAGTGGAATGGAGCAGAGAATACAACAGACTGCAGTGGCTGGTAAGTTATTCAAGTTCAGATGTCCCCCAGAAGGTAGTTGGCCAGTAGCCATCTTGGAGAGGGGCCAACTGAGCTTGCAACTCGGAGCAGCTGTAGGCTGGCTGTTTCTAGCTGCTCCCAGTGTCAGGGTTAGGTGGATCTGATTTCAAATTGGCGGAAGATCAGGGAACTGAGTGCAAGCCAGCAGGAGGCACACAGAGTGTACAGGCTAAACAAATTGGGTTCCAGCCTCGAAGCCAGAAACCAGCCTGAACGTCAGTGGAATTAAAGGTGCAGGCTTCTTGGGATAGTCTAGTCACCCTAAATCTGTGGCTGGCTTTCTAGGATTAATCAACACGAATCTGGACTCTTTCTGCCCTCTCTGTCTACCAGTGACTGCAGGGACATTCCCTGAAGTGGACATTTTTTTCTTTTTCTTTTTTTTTTCTTGTTTTTTTTTTTAAATTCATTTTTAACTTTTTTTATAAATGTAAAAATTGTTTCTATTTTATGTTCTTGATGTTCTGTTCTTGTTTTTATTTCTTCCCTCTCTCTTTGCCTCCTGTCTTCTTCACTAGTTTCCTAAAGTTTGCATTATCTTCCTTTGTCCATGAGCCTTGCTTCAAATTGCTTTCTCCTCTCCTATTTCTCTCTTCTTTTCCTCCAACTCATGAGTTGAAAGTCACCATATTGAGGGCATATTTACTGTATGTAATTTTCTGGTTTGTATTAGATTTTTTTTTTTTTTTTTTTTTTTTTTTTTTTTTTTTTTTTTTTTTTTTTTTTTTTTTTTTTTTTTTTTTTTTTTTTTTTTTTTTTTTTTTTTTTTTTTTTTTGCGGCACCGGGGATTGAACTCACAACCTCGCGCCTGCCAGGGTAGGCGCTTAAGGCACTGAGCCAAACTCCCGGCCCTTGTATTAGATTTTGTTATATAACCACAAGTATAGTTCACATGGTTAAAGGTGACAAATTAATAGTTACCATAGTTTGTTGTTTTCTATGATGTGTTTGATGCTGTTCTTGCTGTTATAGTGTTTTTTTTTTTTTGAACCGGGGATCCAACTCAGGACCTTGTGCTTACCAAGCAAGTGCTTGAACTGCTGAGCTAAATCCCTGACCCTGTTACTGTTGATTGTAATCCTTTAGTCAAGGTGAGATAATTGTTCTGATCAGTTGTTCTTCCTGGTATGCTGAAATTAAGATTGCCTAAGGGTCATAAACAATACTGTTGGCCAGTGCCAAAGAACCAGGGGCTAGACCAAATAGGCAGCAACTTCTTAGCCCCAATAAATTCAAGCGGTAGGATCTTGCAGTAGGCCTAGACCCAAAATCCCCCTACACCTACCTGGAAGACATATCTGAGAAGCAGTCATTTCCTAAAGGTTCTTAACACTAACATTAAAACTACCTGCCATAACCAATTTACAAGAATCAGCCCAGGAATTACACTTAAAAACAAGAAAAAGAACACAAAAAGACACAGAAGCAAGATGCAACCCCAGACTTCCAGTTTACCAGAGGCAAACCCAGGGAGTAATGAGGTGGCACAATTTGAAAGCCACCTATCTGAACACTCTGAAGTGGTAACTGCGGAAGTAACAATACAGATGAATGAGGCTCTAGAAGAAATCAAATCAGAAATAATTTCTCATAACTACAGAGATGGTGACCATATGAAAGTCATGATTAGTGACTCTAGGGCAGATACAGATTAAAAAAAAAATAGAGGAGCTTAGGAAAATGATGGAAACTATGAATGTCAAGCATAGGAGAGAAATGGAATCCATGAAACAAATTCAGACAGATACACAGGTGATTAAAAATTTCATTTAAAGTATATGCTAGCGATATGGAAAGAAAGATTTCTTAAAAATAGCAAAGGACCAGAAAAAAAATCAATCCAACAGCTGTTAGATGATGTGAAGAAGAATAACTAAGATTGATCCAGAATCATTGAAAAAGCAGGAGATAGTGCAAATGACATGAAAAACCTGTTCACAGAAGTAATGGGCGGAAAACTTCCCAAGCATGGAAAAAGAATTTGACATACAGATAAGTGAGGTACATAGAACTTCAATTAGCAATGATTTAAAAAACCGAACAAACAAAAAGATTACCCCATAATATAATAATTGAGATTCCAGAAATTCAACACAATAAGCGAATATTAAAAGCTGTTAGAGAAAAGAAACAAGTCAACTATAAAGGAAAGCCCATCAGAATCACAGCAGAATTCTCAACACAAACCCTCAAGTCAAGGAGAGCTTGGAGTGAAGTAGTTCAAGCCCTGAAAGAAAACAGCCTCCAGCCGAGATTGATGTACCCCACAAAACTATCTTTCAAAATAGATGGAGAAATAAAATACTTCCATGACAAAGAACACCTGAAGAAACTCATAACCATGAAACCAGCACTCCAAACTGTTCTGCAGGACATTCTAGAAAGAGATAACAAGGGCTACAGTTCCTTGAACCCAACAGAATGAATCCACCAGGCGAGGTCAGCAAAGAGGGGGGACAAAAGGGTGCCAACAAAAGGGAAATAACATGACAAAGATAAGTCAACATATATCAGTTATAATCACCCATGTAAGTAGTCTTAATTCATGAGTCAAAAGAAACACTGGCAAAATGGATCAAGAAGGAATATCCAACAATATGCTGCATACAAGAAAAACCTGAGTGAACAGTCTTCCCTAGGGTCTTCAGTAGGTAAAGGACATAGTAAACACCTTCATTTCAGTCTTGTGACACCCACATCAGAGAAAGCCAGTTGAGTACATAGGACTTCCAACGTATAGAATGGTGAGATAGTAAATTGTATTGTTTAAAGCTATTAATTTTGTTATTGTTTGTCATGCCAGCAATAGCTGTTTAGCTCTGTGGTTCTGGCTCAGGGTCTCTCACAAGGTTGTGTTGAACTTATCAGCTGGGGCTCTAGTCATCTGGAGGCTTGACTGGGGACAGAGGAGTGGTGAGTTAACCTGTGGTTAACTTGTAACACCCAGCTGAACTATGTCAACGTGCTGTTGCCTTTGAATGGCCCACATGAAGATTGTTGCCAACAGCATAAAAGAACTGGAGAAGAGGAAGGTGTACTATTGATTCCCCTGGAGAAACTTGTGCTGGTTTCCCTGATACGAACTCAGCTGTTCTCATCACCAGAGGAGCTCAGGTTCTTGCTGTCACTAAAGATGGCAGCATTTCTTTTCTGGGGAGCTCTGGTCCTTTCCTTGATTGGTGCTTCCTAGCTCCAGTGCAGATCCTGTAATCTGCTGGCACAGATCCTTCACCCTACTGACGCAGAGTTTTAGCTTCCACCACTGATCTTTGGGTCTTCCTAGTGCAGATCCTTAACACAGAGTTGCATTAGACAATGTCTTGGGCTCTAGGCCTCCAACTGGCCTAGAAGGACACATCATGGATTCTAGGTCCTCAGCTGAACTTACACAGGACATTGCCCTAGGATCCAGGCCCGCAGCTGGATTCTTTGGGTCTCCAGTGTGTGGAGAGATCTCCCACACTCTTTTTCATTTGACTCTTTAGGTGAATATTATAAAGTAATCCTATAAATTATGTGTCCTGCATTAAATCTTTTCTCTTGTAAGCTCTACAACAGAGGGTATACTTTCAAGCTCACTTGTGGTTGTTGGTGTGAGAGTCTGGGAGAGGGAGAGGAATGAAAATGAAGGTACACGATACGAAGCCACAATACCTTTTATATTATCAAATCTCAAATCTGACATATCATCATGTATGCCATAGTGCCATATTTTTTGTTCCCATAGACCAGCGGTAAGATTATACAGAAATAATATGATTAACAGGAAGCTGAAATCATTGGGGAATCATGTTGGAGAGTTGATTGTCAGAGTATGTGTATTCCTAGAATGACAAACTTGTTCTGTGTTACCTTATTAGACATAATGTAGTTTGGGTTCTGCTGTTTAGTTTGAACCAAATGATCGACCTTTCCAAAACTGAAGTTATTCATTGAAAATTGAAATTAATTTTTGTATGTCAGTGCTAACAATCGATTTAAGTTAGGTTAAGCAACTAACTTATTTTTTATATGTCCTAGCACTTAACATTTTTGAATGTGCTATATTAAGAATTTTGAGATATTTTTGACAAATTCAAAGAACGATCAAAGGTATGAGAGTATCACTGATTTATCTTGTTGTAGATAATGATTCTTAAACTAGTCAGGTTTGGCCCTATCATATGAACATGTCTTTACCCTTCAAAATGATATAGATTGTAATGAGGGGTCTTACAATGGTTGTTTAGTGGTGCAACCAGTGGAAGGGGTTAAACTCTTAAGGTTGCTTTCCAATTCATTTTTCATTGCTTAAGTCTCACGTAGAATTAACAGTAAATTCATATGTAAACAGTTGTTTGTTTAAGCTCACTATATGTGTTTAAAAATTTAATAATCAAGTATTTTATAGTTTGTGGTAAACTACCTTCATTTTAGGAAATAATGCTATTGTCTCACAGTTAAATTTTTGAAAACATGTTTTAATGATAATTTAACACCTGCCAGGTGTTTTGTATTTTTATTTTGTTTTGTTTTTGTGATCCAAGAAACTTCTGTTAGCTTCAACTTATTGTCAGAGTTATATATAATTTTCACAGTATGAGTGTCAGAAGGCAAAAAGAAGTACTTGTCAATGGTACTTGTTGAATTGTTTTCAGTTGTTCAGAAGAGTCATTTTATTCAATTCAGTTCAGTTCAATTTTTACATATTTTCAATGTGGAAATTGCTATCCCAGTGTTACAGAAGAGTTTTCTAAAAGGTATCAATAATATGCTACAATGGTTAAGAGAGACCATCTGCTTTGCAGAATCTATACAAGCTTTATGAAATGGGGTGTGTGTGAAAGAACAGGTATAATTTTGAAAAGTAGAGCTGAAGTGAGGGGGAAATAACTGAGGAAAGTGCAGATAACTAACTGATTTGATCTTCTAGCTTATAGTTTTAAAATCTTGAACTGTTTGGTCTGTGCTCCTTTACATGGCTGACTGCTTACTTTTAATTATTGCTGAGAATTATGATGGGATGGACTTGAATAATTTAACATACTGAGAAATATATGTGAATAATTTAGACTGTACTTTAAAAATAAAAATAAATTTTATGATTAACATGTTGCTCTAGCATGAAACCAACTAGTTTACTGAGGATAGGAGAATTGTTGTTGACTAGACCAAAATATGGTACAGAATATATAGATTTACAAAAATGGGAGAGATGAAAGCAACTGCTTAGTACATTCTCAGTTTGAAAATTAAGAACGAGTACTAGAGAGATGAATGGGTTGCCTGTTTTTCTACACATATTTACAATAAGTGAGTTGGTCCTGTATAGGTCCTTCCATTTGTCTCTCTTTTCCCCTCCCTCCCCTCCTTCTTTTCTTTACCCCTTTTTTCCTGTTTGTTTTTCTATTTTTCTTAGGCTGAACTGGAGAATGAACCCAAAACCTTTGTACTGCGCTACATTTTTTTTTAATTTAAAAAAAAAGGAAAGTAAGAAACCAAAACAAAGCAATTTCACAACCAGCCAATATGAGAGTAATAATCATCAGCACATCTCATATTATTATATTCTGAGAAATTATTTAGGATAAAAAATATAGACATAAAACTATCCAACAAATTATTACCACAAAACTTTTGCCTCAGTGAATCAAGAGAAACCTGCTATATGACTATACTTTTTTTATGATTGCTCTATTGTTTTCAAATAAACATTTTGCATTAAAAATGAAATATGAAGATGACCCTGAGAAAACTACTTTTCACTCAAAATTCTTTAACTATCTTAACTAATTTTTTATATACATAGATTTTGTTTCAGTTCATCACACCAGTGCAACAATTTGATAGTTATGTGTGACTTATTTAGTTCACTGAGAAGTATATTTTCAGTACTCATCCATTTAAGAGTGAAAATGTCTAGTTTATTATTCTTTATAGCTGAGTCGTATTCCATTATATAGAAATACAACATCTTTTTTATCCATTCCTCAGATGAGGGGGATTTAGGTTGTTTTCAAGATCTAGCTATTATAAACTGGGCAGCTATGAACATAGGTGCACATATATTGCTGTGGTGGGGTGTTTTTAGTTCTTTCTGGAAGATACCCAGAAGGGGAATAGCTGGGTCAAATGCGACCTCCAGTTCTAGCTTTTTGAGGACTCTCCATACTGACTTCCACAGTGGCTGCACTAGCCTCCATTCCCACCAATAGTGGAGCAGGGTTCCTTTTTGCCCACAGCCCCTCCAGCATTTCTTATTGGTTGACTTCTTAATACTAGCCGTTGTTTCTGGGGTCAGGTGGAATCTGAGTGTTACTTTCATTTGCATCTCTCAAATGGCCAGTGCTGTTGAACATATTTTCACGTATTTATTTGCTGTTTGTATTTTTTCATCTGAGAAGTGTGTGTTCATCTCAGATGCCCATTTTTGGATTGGGTCTTTAAATCTTGGAGGACTGATTTTTTTAAGTTTTTTATAGGTTTTCGATATTAATTCTTTATCTGAGGGACAGCTGGCAAATGTTTTCTCCCACATTGTGGGTAGTCTCTTCACACTGTTGGTGGTTTCTCTTACTGTGCTAAAGCTTTTTAGTAGGTTGAGATCCCATTTGTTGATTCTTTGTAATAATTCCTGTGCATTCTGGCTTTTATTTCATAAAGTCTTTGCCTACACCAATGTTTCAAGAGTTTTACCTAGTCTATCTTCCAGTAGATTTAATGTTTCTGTTTTAATGTTAAGATCTTTAATCCATTTAGATTTTAACTTAATACATGGTGAAAGATATGGGTCTAATCTTAATCTTTGGTATGTGGAAAGCCAGTTTTTCCAGCACCATTTATTAAAAAGGCTATCTTTCTTCCAGTGAATGTGTTTGGCACCTTTGTCAAAGATAAGATAGCTTAGTGTGTCTGGAGTTGTTTCTGGATCTTCTAATCTATTCCATTGATCCTTGGGCCTGTTTTTGTTTTTTTTTGCCAGTACCACACTGTTTTTATCACAGTGGCTTTATAGTACAATTTCAGGTCAGGAATTGTAATGCCCCCTGTCTTGTCATTGTTGCCCAGGATTGCCTTTGCTATTCTAAATCTCTTCTTGTTCCAGATGAATTTTAGGATTGTTTTCTCTAATTCTGTAAGATATGTTATTGGTATTTGAATTGGGATTGCATTGAATCTGTATAACAGTTTTGAAAGTATGGCCATTTTGACTATATTGATTCTTCCTACCCAAGAGCATGGGATATCTCTCCATCTTCTAATATCTTCTTCAATCTCCTTTTTCAGAGTACCATAGTTTTCAGTATAGAGGTTTTTTACATCTTTCATTAGATTGATTCCTAAATGTTTCATTTTTTTGGATGCTATTCTAAAAGGTATTGTTTTCCTAATTTCTCTCTCAGTGAGAATGTTATTTGTGTACAAAAATGCCATTGATTTTTTAGTATTGACTTTGTAACCAGTTATGTTGCTAAATCTGCTTATTAAATCTAGCAGTCTCTTGGTGAAATTTTTGGGATCTTCTAGGTAGAGTATCATGTCATCTGCAAATAATGCTAGTTTAACTTCTTCCTTTCCTATCTTTATTCCTTTTATTGCTTTCTCTTGTCTAATTGCTATAGCTAAAGTTTCCAGAATATGTTGAATAAGAGTGGAGAGAGTGGACATCCTTGTCTTGTTCCTGATTTTAGAGTGAAAGCTTTCAGTTTTGTCCATTTAGTATGATGTTAGGTATCAGTTTGTCATGAATAACTTTTATCAGATTGAGATAAAGACCATCTATTCCAATTTTCTGTAGAGTTTTTATCAAGAATGGGTGCTGGACTTTATCAAAAGCTTTATCTGCATCTATTCAAATAATCATATGACTTTTATCCTTGGCTCTGTTAATATGATGTATTACATTTATGGATTTACATATGTTGAACCATCCCTGCATCCCTGGGATGAATCCCACTTGATCATGATGTACAATCTTTTTGATGATTTGCTGCAGTCTATTTGCCAGTATCTTATTAAGAATTTTTGCATCAATGTTCATTAGGGAGATTGGCCTGTAATTCTCTTTCTTAGTTGGAGCCTTCTCTGGTTTTGGAATCAGAGTAATGCTTGCCTCCAAAAATGAGTTTTAGAATATTGCTTCCCTTTCAATTTCATTAAAGAGTTTGAGAAGTAGTGATGTGAAATCTTCACTAAATTTCTTGTAGAATTCAGCAGTGAATCCATCGGGGCCTGGGCTCTTCTTTGTTGATAATTTTTTAATTACATCTTTAATTTCATTTATTGATATTGGGTTGTTTAGGATTTTTCTATCATTTTGATTCAGCTTTGGTAATTCATATGTATCTAAGAATCTGTCCATTTCTTTTGTATTCTGCATCTTGTTAGAGTACAAGTTTTCAAAGTAGGTATAGATAATTTTCTGGATTTTGACAGGGTCTGTTGTGATTTCACCCTTTTCATTCCTAATTGCATGGATTTGAGTTCTTTCTTTCCTTTTTTTGATAAGGTTGGCTAAGGGTTTATCAATTTTATTTAATCCTTCAAAGAACCAACTCTTCAATTCATTGATTCTTTGTATTTTTTTTAAGTCTCCAGTGCGTTACTTTCTGCTCTAATCCTTATAATCTCCTCCCTTGTATAAGCTTTAGGGTTAGTCTGCGCTTCTTTTTCTAGAAGTTTGAGGTTCAACATTAAGTTGTTTATATAACCTTGTTCTGTTTTCCTGATATGGGTATTTACTGCTATAAATTTCCCTCTTAAGACTGCTTTCATTGTGTCCCACAAGTTTTGGTGTGTTGTCATTGTCATTCAACTGTAAAAACTGTCTAATTTCTTTTTTAATTTCATCTGTGACCCATTGATTGTTCAGTAGTGTGCTATTTAATTTCCACATGTTAATGAAGTTCTTGTGATTTCCTTTGGCATGGATTTCCAATTTCATTGCACTATGATAGTATGCAGGGGGTAATTTTAATTCCTTTACATTTACTTAAGCATGTTCTGTGAACCAATATATGGTCTATTTTGGAGAATGTCCCATGTACAGCTGAAAAGAATGTGTATTCTGATGTTGTAGGATGGAAGACTATAGACATCTGCTAAGTGCATTTGCTCAAAAGTTTGAATTGATTCTGATATTTCATTGTTGATTTTTTGTCTAGTTGATCTTTTTGTGACAGTGGGGTATCGAGGTCTCCCAATACAATTATATTAAGGCCTTATTTTATTTTTCATGTCCATTAATAGTTGTTTTATATAACTGGGTGCACTTGTATTTGTTGCATATATATTTGTGATTGATATTTCTTCCTCTTGGATTGCTCCCTTTACCAAGATATAATGACCTTCTTTGTCTCTCTTAATCAGTCTTGGCTTAAAATTAACTTTATCTGCAAATAGAATAGCTACCCCTGCTTTTTTCTGAAGTCCTGTTGCATGGAGTATTGTTTTCCATCCATTGACTTTCAGTCCGTGGGTATCTTTTTGAATTAAATGTGCTTCTTGTATACAGCCTATTGTTGGATCTTGCCAGTCTATGTCTTTTGACTGGTGAATTGAGACCATTAATATTGATGGTTAAAACTGATAGGTATTGACTTATCCTTATCATGTTGTTTTCCTATTGGCTCCCCCTCCCTTTTTCCCCCCCCTTTTCCCTTCCCTCTAATTGTTCACCTTTCCTGGTGGATTTCTTCTATTGGAGTTCATGGAGCTGTAGTACTTATCATCCCTTTCTAAAATGTCCTTCAGAACATTTTGGAGTGCTTGTTTAGTGGTCGTGAATTTCCTGAAATGTTCCTTATCATGAAAGTATTTTGTTTCTCCCTCTATTTTGAAAGATAGTTTTGTGAGATACATCAGTCTGGGTTGAAAGTTGTTTTCTTTTAGAACTTGGAGTACTTCACTCCAAGCTCTCCTTGACTTGAGAGTTTGTGCTGAGAAGTCTGCTGTGATTCTGATGGGCTTTCCTGTATAAGTGATTTGTTTATTTTCCCTAACAACTTTTAAAATTTTATTCTTGTGTTGAATTTCTGGAATCTTGACTATAATATGCCTGGAGGTAGATTTTTTTTTTATCATTGCTAATTGGAGTTCTATATGCCTTACTTATTTGTATGTCAAATTCTTTTTCTCCAGGAAAGTTTTCTGACACTATGTCTGTAAGGATGTTTTTTATGTCATTTGTAGTATCTCCTGCTTGTTCACTGACTTCAATTAATCTTAAATTATTTTTCTTTGTCTCATCAAGCAGCTGTGGGATATTTCTCATGTTTCCTAGTTTTGACAAATCTTTCTTTTCCTGGTCACTAACTGCAAGCCTGTCTTCAATATCTGAGATCCTTTCCTCACATTGGCCTAATTTACTTTGAATACTTTCAATGGAGTTTTTATTCTGTTGAATATCTGCTTGAATCTGCTTCATGGAATCCATTTGCTTCCTATGTTGTACTTCCATAATTTGCTTAAGCTTGTTTATTTTTTTGTCTGTGTCTGGTCTAACATCACTAAGCATGGTGTGTATTTTGGTAATCTCTGTGGTTATTTGAGAGATTGTTTATGATTTCATTTTTTCCAAAGCCTAATTCAATTGCTTTGTTACCACTTTGGAGAAGCCTGGTAGGGGGCTTTGGGATTTTCCAGCCTCATTTCCCCCTGGGTTTGCTTTTGGTGAACTGGGTATCTGAGGTTGTGTCCTGTTTCAGTGTCTTCTCATTTCTTTTCTTTTTTAGTTTAATTCCTAGAGTGATACCTGCTAGTTGCCTGCAGTGGTTTACTTTAATGATGGTATTAAGGACTTCCAGGTTATGAGCACTTTCCGGACATATCTTTCCAGGTGTAGCTGGTTCCCGGGTGCCAAGTCTATTGGAAAATCCCACCTCCTCAATTTGTCAGAGATGAGAAACCACTGCTCACCTAGCCCAATCCCTGGTTCCGTGGCACCATGCCTCAGCTCTCTCCGTGACCCCCAGTCAGACTCAGTCCTGGACCATCAGGGCCAACAGCTGTTCAGATCAATTGAGTTAATTCTGGCTGCAGTGGCACCTATAGCACCAAACACAGCCAACAAAACAGTAAACTGAGCCAACTCCTGATTTGTAACCCTCAGCCGTATAAACTGAATCTGTAACCATACATCAGAATGCAAAACAATCATATACAATACATAGGTCCACAATATGTCAATTCTGTCCTGAAGGTTCAGGACCCAAAATGGATTTAAGAGAAAGCAGAGAAGTGGGCAAAGAGAAAGAGACTGTAAGTAGGTTGGAGGACAAAGATGGATCCCACCAACTTAGCGAAACTGCTTTAGAAGACTGAGGGAAAAGAGAGCCAAAAGAGACAAAAAGGGGAACAGAACAAGACCACACCCAGAAGGAGGGCAGAAGCCACACTCACACTAAAAAAAAAAGAAACAAAAAAACAAAAAACTAAACTAAACAAATAATAAAAAGAAAAGAAAAGAAAAAAAAAGAGTCTACTTCCAGGGTTCTCTCTGGATTCACTGGTAGACAGCCTGTGGAGACAGCAACCCAAATTGTGGCACTGTATCTCCACAAGCTAGCAACTGTTCGTGGACAGAGTAGTAGACAACCTTAGCAGGCCTGCCCTGAGAACAGACTCCTTGGGCTTGCCGCAGTCCAAGCAGTCTCCATGGGTTTGCGCCCAGCTAGGAGCTGCTGGAGGAAGCCAGCAGCAGTTTTAGGTCCGGGCTTATCTGGCCCGACTCCAAAATGGCTCCCGGCAAATTGCTCTCTTCTGCGGGAGGACCAAGCCCTCTGCACTCACCACCAGCCCAGTCCTCCATACCTGCTGCTCTCCTCCACCAATGAATGGCTCCGCAGAGGCCCCTTGGATTGCCAGCCGCCGCCAACACCATGACCGTGTGCCGCCAGGCTCCAACAGTGCCTCTCATGTAGTGAGTCCTGCTCCAGGCGAAGGCATTGCCAGCTACTGCCTTCTTCTTTGTTGAAGTTTTTCTTTTTGCTCTCTCTGTGGGGTTCGATTCAGATTTCAGACTCTTCCTGGGTCTAAGAAACCCATTTCCCAACTTCTTCTCTTCCTCAAGATGGTGTGTTCCCATGTCTAGACTGTGTCTCTCAGAGAGGCTGTTTTCTCTGCATCTTACTACTCTGCCATCTTCCCAGAAGCCTTGTCCTACCTTATTTTTTATTTTGAGACAGATTCTCATTAACTCACTCAGTCACCCAGGTTTGGTTCAAACTTGGAGTCCTCTTGCTTCACCTTCTCAAGAGTGCTAGGTTTACAGGAATGCACCACCATGCCCTGCCAACATCCATGTCTTATGTCAAAAGTCCATTAGGATTATTTGAAACAGGCCTCTAGTTCATTGTATTGATTTAACTGAGTGTGAAATACTTAATTTTTGCAGAATCTGTGGACTCCAATAGACAATCAGTCATATTCTCTGTTTTCTCTTCCTTTTTCTAGAGATCTCAGTTTCTATGAGATACATGTCAGTTTGGCTGTAGCAGAACCTGTGAATGAGATGGGTAGGAACACAGGCCAGTTGGCATAAGTTCTTCATGCCCCATAAACATGAAGGGAAACGCTAAACTCCCCAGAAGAGGAAGAGATTGACTCCACACAAGATGAGACTAGAACTTTTAAGAAAAAATTTTGAGACTGTCAGCAAATTCTTTTTTTTTTTTTTTTTTTGCGGCACCGGGGCTTGAACTCACAACCTTGCGCCTGCCAGGGCAGGCGGTTAAGGCACTGAGCCAAACTCCCGGCCCTGGTTTTTTGAGGCAGGGTCGCACTATGTAGCTCAGGCCGGCCTTGTGCTCGCGTTGTAGCCCAAGCCGGCCTCGAACTCACACCGCTCTGCCTACCTCAGCCTCCTGAGTGCTGGGATTAAAGGCGTGCGCCACCACGCCCAGCTCAAGTTCATTTTTTTAATTAGCAAGGTAATTTTAGATCTGTCTTCCATGATGTTAATATATTACTTTAGAGATATCTTGACCAGAGGTAATTTTTAATAACTTTATTAAGATATCATTAACATATCATGTAATTCACCCATTTAGGTTTTTCGAGAATTGAGCTCACGACCTTGCACTTTCCAGGCAGGCACTATGCCACTGAGCTATATTCCTGACCTGTTTTACCCATTTAAAGTTTGCATTCCAATGGTTTTTAGTATGAGAGTTGTGCTATTGTAGCTCAATCTAATTTTAGTACATTACCCCCAAAGAAATTCTATATCCATTAGCAGTTGCTTTTCATCCCAGCTCTGTGCCACACTCAAACAACACAAGCTTGGGCATCCAGTAATCTAATTTCTGTTTTTATAGGTTTGACTATTTTGGGCATTTCACTTAGTATATGTTTTCAAGTTCATCCACGTTGTAGCATATGTTAGTACTTCATTCTTTTTTATTGACAGATGAGCTATACTTATGCATATAGAATGTTGTTTATCTGTGTTTAAACATTTGAGTTACTTATGTAGATATTCTGCCTGTGGGTTTTATTTCCTGAAGTAATCTTTTAACCTTAAAGGTAGTACAGTTTGAGACATATAATTTATACTCTTTTTGGAGCACCAACAAAGGAAAACTCTTACTACTGTATCTTGTAATGATGTTACAGACTTCTTTCAAACTTGGAAAGATTAGAAATCTAAGGAACTAGGGAGATATAATACAAGGTCAACTGTTTTATTACAGTATTTTCCCAAAGTGTATGTTTGGATCCTGTTTTCTCTTACTGATACTCCTTTATGTGTTGTAAAATCTCAAATTTGTATTTTTTGAAGTACCTTATCATAGCATGTTATTTGGTCTGCCACCTATTCAAATGGTCATAATCTTAAATTGTATGTTGGTGATAAATTTCATGTTATAACTTTGTACCTTTGTTCCTTATAGATATTTTTAACGGTGAAAGTTTTTAAAAGGTAAACTTTGGGTCAGAAAATATTTTTGAAAGATGAGAAGATATTTTTTGTAATCCGAGGCGTACATTTGAAAGTAGGTAAAGAATATGGTTGACATGCTGTTGCCATGTTTATCTTGAGCACATGTATATAAATATTTGAAAGCTTTTAAAAACACCTACAGGTTACTCACAGTATATATATATATACATATATATATATATATATATATGTATATATATATATATATTTTTTTTTTTCTCCTTGAAGGAGAAAAAAGCCATATGCTTAGTCCTTGAAATTGTGTAAGTTATCATTTCCTTATCTATTAAATGTCACATATACTCAGTTTAAAGGTCACGTTTAGAAGAAAAGAATCTTATTAAACTACCTTGTTTACCCCAAAATAAGATCTAGGTAGAAAATAATCAGCCTTGACCATTAGAGATAAAATACCAGACCCAGTCAGCCTGTTTTTGCCTTACCTGCCTTATTGAGTAGCTGCAGAGCAAGAGAATAGTGATGGCAGGTAAGGCAAGGAGAGGCTGATTGGTGCTGACATTTATTTTGTTTTTTATTTTGAAGAGGAAAGAAAACAATAAAAATAATGATACAGAATTTCAAAATAAGATAATAGGAGAGTAACAATCGTTATACATATATATGTATATTTTTGTACCCAGGATCAAACTCATGACCTCGCACTTGCCAGACAGGCACTGTGCTGCTGAGCTACATCCCTGGCCCCACAATCATTAATACATTGCATATTGTTATCTTCAAAGTAGTAGCTCAGATTACAAGCTATAGGCATGAAAAATGGATCAAACAACTTAAGCACAAAGCTTTCTTTTCAATTAACTAATAGAAATCAGCAGTAACTATCTTGTATATTTATATTTGTATGTGTATATATATTTATTTATTTTTCCTTTTCCCTTCCTTTTTTTCTCCATTCCCCCATCCCAGTTTCTCTTTCCTTTTTAACATTTTCTTCCTATTTCACAATATGTTTATACATTTTGGATCTTATTTACTCTTTAAACTTCTTACACTAGGGAGACATGTTTACACGTGCAAAGTCTGATTTACTTCATTTATGTGTTTAAAGTTTTTGTTGTTGTTGTTGTTGTGGCACCGGGGATTGAACTCATAACCTCATGCCTGCCAGGGCAGGCGCTTAAGCCACTGAGCCAAACTCCCAGCCCTTTTACTTCATTTATGAATGTGGTCTCAAGTTGCATCTATTTACCTATAAAAGTCTCAAGTTTATACTTCATTACAGCTGAGTAGTACTCCATTGTATGGAACTACTACATCTTTCTTATCTATTCCTAGATTGATGGGCATTTATTTGGGTTGTTTCCAGGATTTATCTATTACAAATTGTGCTGCTGTAAACATGGGTGCACATATATTGCTCTGGTATGATGTTTTTAATTCTTCTGGGAAAATACCCAGAAGGGGGAATAGCTGTGTTGAATGGAACCTCTAATCCTAGTTTTTTGAGGAATCTCCACACTGATTTCCCTAGTGGTCGCACCAGTCTGCGCTCTTAGCAGAAATGAAGAAGGGTTCCTTTTTCCCCACAGCCCCTCCAGCATTTGTTATTGGTTGACTTCTTGATGGTAACTATTCTGGGTTGAGGTGGAATCTCAGTGTTGTTTTAATTTTCGTTTCTCAAATGACCAATGATGTTGAACGTTTTTCACATATTTATTTGCTATCTGTATTTCTTCATCTCAGAATTGTGTATTCATCTCAGATGCCCATTTTTGGATTGGGTCTTTGAATTTTGGAGTCTGATTTGTTTTTAATTCTTTTCATGTTCTGGGTAGAAGACCTTTGAGGGACAATTGACTAAAATTTTTTCCCACTCTTTGGGTCATCTTTTCACTCTTTTTTTTTTTTTAATTTTATTTAAAAGAAAATAGACACAGAAGATAGAAACAAAAAGCATGAAAGACAAACAACAACAACGACAGATCTGATACAATTACACTGTAGGTTTACACTCTGAGGTGGTTGAAGTTTGACAGTAGTTACAATATTACATATCATTACCTTCATAGGGGTTGATCATATTGACAGACAAAGACACTCAAGGTTTATCAATTCAGGAATATTAATTTTCTTTTTCAATAGCTAATGTACCTAGCAATACAGTTTTTTTTAGCTGTCTTATTTATGCATATTCATAAATTTATGTCTTTTTCGTTTTCCCTTCCTTTCTTCCTTTCCCCTTAGAGTGACTCTTGTTATCATTGAAATAACTACCCATAATATCAGGTCTAATATAATCAAGCTAAATAGTTCAGAGTGAAGCCTATAAAGGATAAAAGAATGGTCATACTTAAGAGAAACAAAAAAACTAAAGGATTCAACTAACAACAACAACATTTTCTATACTGTAAAATTATAGGTTTAGGACTTTAGATGGTTGGAATTTTACAGTGGTTGCAACATTGTATATTACCATTAAGGGGGCTGTTCAGATGGACAGATAAAGACATGTAGGATTGATCTGATCATATGAATATCAACTGTTCTCTCTCACCAGTTAATGCATTTAGTAGTATAGACTTTTAAACGATCTTATG
>RJWM01003752.1:0-109277 GCA_004363535.1 Dasyprocta punctata
TAGAAATGTTAACCATTATGCAAACTATTCTGGGTGGAAATAATAGTATTAAAAACAGAAAACTTGGGAGTTTAAGACAGAGGAGTTTCAGTGGATCACAGAATGGATGCTGTCTCTTTGCCATAAAGTACTGATAAACAAAAACTTGCCCTGCATTCTTGTTTGTTAGAGAGAAAAAAACCCGAGATGGGAGTCAGGAGGTATTGGAACCAATTCAGAACCTCCTGCTAGACTCTTCAGTGCTCAGATGTAACTTTTCCTTGGCTGAAACGAAAGCTGCACAGTGCTGCATACGGAGGAATGGGGAAGACAAGGAGAGTCCTCTTTACGGTAGCTACAAAAAACCACACTGACCCTCATCTAGCACCAAGATGATATTGCTGCAGATAGTTTCACCTCCCTTTCCTAAACTCTTCATTTGTATATACTGATGTCCATGAAAGCTTTTTCTTCCTGAGAGGGCAAAGAATTTTGAGTTAAGTTGATCAAGAAGGTAGAAAAGATGAGCCTGATTCTTTTCCCCTTCCGCCTCAAAGAATGAGCTTGAGTTCCTATAGAATGTCCATCAGCTTTTCTTGCAAGAAATAGAATGCAGGTCTGACAGAGAAGCCAAAGCACAGAATGTAACTCAGATGGAGAAATTTAATAAAAACGTTATTTCTGTAGGTGTGTGTGGGAATGAGGAAGTCACCAAAGGGCGTGATGTATCCAGAGACAAAGACTGGAAAACAGAGTGCAGTGCCATCTGGGCCACTGGCAGGAGCTGTGGTCTGGAAAGGACCCAGATGTCAAATGATCTGTAATGGCAATCAGGGAAGGTGAAGACCAATACCTCAAACCCACTCCTCCCTCCAGAGTATCTTCAGATAGCACTTCCTGGTGACCAACATCAGCCAGAAGCCAGGTAATGTCAACACCCAGAAGACAATGCCTAAGAATAGCCCCCTGATCAGTACCAGCCAGGCAGAGAAGAGAGAACAGAGGTGTTGTGGGGCAAATGAAATGATACACATGGTGATAAAGGGATAATCAGAAGCATTTGGAAATATTGATCAAGAGATTTGATGAGATTCTTAACATGAAATGAAGACCAGAGGCTAAGAGAGCACTGAGAGATAGATCTAGAAGATTCCTAGCTCATGCTGAACTGCTTTGGGGTTCAGCAAAGTATGTGATAATTGAATTTAGCTTGAATGTGATGCTATTCACTTAGTCTTGTCCTAGAGCCCAGTGGTGCCGTGGCATTCCAAGGACCACAAACACTGGGAAAATCAGAGACATCAGAGACATGGACATTAGAACTTTTATGCAATTTTGTGGAAAAATAAATGACAAGCTATGTCTCTGAGCAGAAAAAGCAGAACAGTGAGTAATAACTACAGGTGATAACCACAGATGACAGTCTATAGACTGTAGGAAACCTTTCTGGCCTTCTGGTCAACCAGCCTGGAGCATTAACAAAGTCAGATAATAAAAACACCCATGACATTTGTCTTTACCCCAAATCTACTAATACTGCAGATATCTATCTCATACATTTTTAAAGTATAGTAGCTGTTTTTATAGCAACTTGGTGAGTAACTAGGAGGGGAGAGGTAACACTTAGTACGAAAGTAACAAAGATTGGTTGGAAAGAGATTAACAGAAGGATTCCTTAGGAGGATGAAATCTGAGTGTGTTCTTCAAGAAGGATCAGTCTTTAAATCAATGTTTATCTGTCACATATGAGTCCCTGACAGTTGAAATCGGGTATTAGTGGGATGCAGAGACATGCAGGCAGGAGGAAATACTAAGGCTATATTGGGAACACCCAACCCGTCCCATCCAGAAACATTGCAGGACACCTAATTACTCAGTTGTTTATTCCTTGTCCTTCTTTTCTCAATATCTACAATAAACACCATTAAAAAATAACACTTAACTTCTTCAGTTTTTCTTACATGCAGGGAACCCTGTTAATTGAGTGTTACATAATCCCATACAATGTTTATGTCAGCTCTCTGGAGTAACTTCTCTTTTCATTCTACTTAAAGGGAAACTGTTGGAAAGATTACAGGTACAGCATCCTGTAAGGAAAGCATCCTGAGAACCATCTAGAAAATATCTGGATGATTTGTACCTCTGTTGTCACATATATTAGCCATGAGCTATATGTGGCGATTGAAATAGCTACTCATAACTAAGATGAGCTATAAGAATTAAATGCACACCACAATTTGAAGAGCTTAGTACAAATAAAAGAATGTAAAATGTTCTGCCAATAATTTTTATGTAGGTTATGCTTTTGAATAGCATTTTTGGTAATACAGATTAGTAATTATTCAAATTTATTTTACTTCTAATTTTTTAATATGGCAACCAGAAAATTTAAGTTATATATGTGGCAATTATTATCCCTAGAATCAACCATTGTGTTTACTTCACAACTGTATGAATCAGGAAATCATCAGGATTGACTGGGCAAATTCTTTGTACTGTGTCTTTCATGAGAGAGCAATATGCCAGTCAGGGCTACAGCCATCTCAGAGCTCAACTGGAGAAGAATTACCTCCATACCTACCGCATGACTACTAGTAAGTATCAGAAGTTCCACATTAAAACTGCTGGAAATATCAGTTATTTGACACATGGGCTTCTCTCCCCAAGCCTGCTTCATGGCATGGTTTCCTCCAGGGTGAAGCCAACCAAAGGAGGAAGAAAATGCCCAAGATGGAAGACACAGCATTTTTATAACCTAATATTGGTAGTGAAAATTCCATTCCTCTTCCCTATTCTAGGTATAAGCCAATGAGGGAGGAGATTATGTAAGGTTGCAAATGTTAGGGGGCAAGAGATCATTTGAAGTTCTCTTAGAGGCCACCTATCATATTAAAAACAAATTCGTGGCACTTAATGCACTAGTAAAATGAATACTGACTCAATCAATCTATTTTGAGAAGACTAGTAATTTTCATATCCCCTAAAATGACTGGTTAACTGTATTGTAAGTACACTGGTGTTCATCTTATTCTGTGACTATTGTAATCCCAAATATTGAGTACGGTAATCCAGGTACTATAATCCTTTCTCTAGTTTTCCTCACAATCCAAGAAGCTATATTTATAATTCCACTGAGACATTATTGGAATCCTGGCAAGTTAATTCCAATCTACCACCTCCAATGCAACCCACGGCGAGAGTATAGGCACCGAGACATTCAAAGTTAAGGCCGGCCAAGGGGTCCTGAGTCCAATCCTCATGAGGATATGTGGATGAAGGCCTTGATCTTAGGCCTCTCCCAGAATTTATTATCTTGTGAAGAAAGGGGATGGCTCACAGATGATTGACAGTGAGGATGAACTATGTGAGTCACTTGAGCTGGATAAACAGGTAGTAAAATAGGCATCTCTGCAAAATGCAGAGATAAAAATAGGCAGAGGGATCAATTTGCATAACACAATCAAGGTAGCAACTGAATTGTTTTAGGTGGCTGCTGCTTCAGTTTCAGATATGTACACTTTATGCCCTGGGGACTCACAGCCTTTTTCTCCAGGCTCATACCCAGGCAACATTCTTGAAGCTCACTGGCTCTGCCATCCGGCTGTGCTTTATACATTTTACAAAGGTCACTATGTGAGGAAACAGGACACTATCTGATGGCTTTAGAGATTACATACCCGTATCTGTTTCTGATATGTAAACTTTTATGCCCTGGGGACTCATAGCCTTTTTCTTGAGGCTCATACCCAGTTGACATTCCTGGAGCTCACTGGCTCTACCATCCCGCTGTGTCTACACATTTTACAGAGATCACTATGCGAGGACACAGGACACTGTCTGATGGCTTTAGAGACTACATACCAGTACCTCAGCTAGCCTTATTTGTAATGCTTAGAGCCAATTGAAGAAAGAAGGAAATACCATAGCCAGTTTTGTATATATCAACATAAGGAAGTAAGTTTCAATATAATCAGAGTTGCAGCAATTGTTCTGTATTCAAGGGGAGCCACTCAAATTGTCTCCCACATGTGACAACAGGATTACAAAATGATCCTATTATAGTATTCAGAAGTATAATTCATAATTATAGTAACAATAATAACAAAAATAGGAAAAGGCATTCATGTAGTTATTTAATAATGGGTTTATTAGTAAAGCATGAGATCAACATTGATCAATAACACTTCAAGCCTCTAAAATATATGTCTTATTCCTTGTTTTATAAATTTTTTTATTAGTACACGTTGCTATACACATTGAATGAATTCATCATGGGGAGTTGGTACATATACATAACTTTTAATCTATTTATTTCCCCTTCTTCTCCCCTTCTTTACTTTCCCTTTGATCCCCAAAAGCACTTCCCATTTGAAAAAGACCTATTTCCCAGTTTCCTATCATCTACCTTTTATTTTGCTCTATAATTTGTTATATTTTGGATTTCTCACATAAGATAAAACATGTGATAGGTAACCTTCTGTGTCTGATTTATTTTACTTTACAATGTGGTCTCAAGATGCATTCATTTTTCTACAAATGACTTAAATGTACCCTTTTTATGGCTTAGTACCACATATTTTTAAATTAGGTTTATGGATCGGTACAATTTAAATATACATAGTGAACACATTCATTATGGAGAATTTGTGCCTCTACATGATATATCCTGGTTCCTCTTTATTCCAATTCCTTCCCCTCCCTTGAACCCTTCTCCCCCTCCTCATTACAAAGCTTTGTTTCCATTTTACCTTTCTTTCATCATTTTTGTTTTTTCTTTTCCCTTCCTTCATTTCCCCCTCACCCCTCCCTAGTTCCCTTTTCTTTTGAATAATTTCTTCCTGTTTCATAGTATTTATTATATGCTTTGGTCCTTATTTATCCTTTAGGTTTCTCACATCAAAGAAACAATGTGATATTTACACATGTGTGTCTGATTTATTTCACTGAAGAGTATGGTCTTGAGGTACATTCATTTACCTAGGAATGTCTTAAATTTACCCTTTTTTGTGATTGAGTAGTATTGCATTATATATTTTTTTAAAAAAAAACCTCATATCTTTTTCTTTTAATCCATTCTTCAGTTGATGGGCATTTGGGTTGTTTACAAGATTTAGCTATTTCAAACTGTACTTCTATAAACATGGGTGCACATATATAACTGTGGTGTGATGCTTTTAATTTTTCTGAGAAGATACACAGCAGGAGAATTCCTGGGTAAAATGGAACTTCTAATCCTTATTTTCAGCTGACATGATACTCTACATAAAAGACCCCAAAAGCTCCACTAAAAGAATACTACATTTAATAACCATATGTTATTTAATAACCATTTAATAACCAGCTATGTAACTATAGCTGGATACAAAGTCAACATTCAAGAATCAAGAGCATTCATGTGCATAAACAGCAAACTCACTGAGAGAGAAATTAGGGAAGCAACACCCTTCACTATAGCATCCCCCAAAAATGAAATACTCAGGAATCAATCTAACAAAGGAAGTGAAACATCTCTACACTGAAAATTACAGTATTCTGAAAAAGGAGATCAAAAAGGATATCAGAAAATGGAAAATTATTCTTCGCTCTTGGATAGAAAGAACCAACCTAGTACAAATGGCCAAACTCTCATAATTGCTATACATATTTAATGAAATCCCAATCAAAGAACCACTGGTATACCTCACAAAACTAGAGAAAGATTTCCTAAAATTCATTTGGAACAAGAAGCGACCTAGAATTCTAAGAACAATCCTAAGCAACAAAGGTAAGGCAGGGGATATCACAATCCCTGAGTTAAAATTATACTACAAAGCCACTGTGTTAAAAACAGAATCATATTGGGAAAAAAAAAAAACAGATCTGAGGATCAGTGCAACAGGTTAGAAGATGCAGAAACAACTCCAAATACACTTAGGCACCTTATCATTGGCAAAGTAGTCAAATATGTTCACTGGAAGAACGATAGCTTCCTTATGAAATGGTGCTGGAAAAACCAGCTTTCTACATGTCAAAAATTAAAACTAGACCTATGCCTCTCACCATGCACTAAACTAAAATCAAAATGGATCAAAATCTAAATATTAAAACAGAAATACTAAATCTACTGGAAGAAAAAATAGGTAGGTCACTTGAAGACCACGGTGTAGGTAAAGATTTCATGACCAAAATCTCAATTGCACAGGAAATACTACAAAGAATCAACAAGTGGAATCTCTTATTACTAAAAAGCTTTTGAACAACAACAAAAAAATTACCAACAAAGAAAAGACAACTCACAGAATAGGAAAACTTTTTTCCAGTTGTACCTCAGACAAAGAAATAATATCTAAACATATAAAGAACTGAAAAAAATTAGGCCTCCAAAATTTAAAGACCCAATTTAAAAATGGGCACCTGAGATGAATACACACTTCTCAGAGGAAGAAATATAAAAGCCAAATAAATACATGAAAAAATATTCAACATCATTTGTCATTTGAGAAATGCAAATTAAACAATGCTGAGATTCCATATCACTCTAGAAAGAATGGCAATTATCAAGAAATCAACTAATAACAAATGTTGACAGGACTGTGGAGAAAAAGGTGCCATTCTCCACAGTTGGTAAGAATGCAGACTGGTGCAACTGCTGTGGAAATCAGTGTGGAGATTCCCTAAAATATGTTTCTATGTGAATTTCTATATATCTATGTGGAATTTTGGACCTGAATTAAAAGATCCCTCTGAAAGATGTCACTGAATTAAGAAAGACAAGTAATATCATTCTTAATTCCACATGCCAGGCACCGTATTATGTTACACATGTTGTTATATTGTTCAACCTCACCAGAGCCCTGCAATACAGGAAACAAGGCACACATTGTAAATACCTTACCTGAAATTTCATGATTCTTGAATACAGTTTGATTCCAAACTGCTCCAAAAATCCTTTGCATAAACTATGTTGCCTCCTAAACCAGTAAGGCATGATTTGGATATATGGTTCATGAAATACGGTCTCAAAGTACTCTTATTGTAAGAAAATTAAGTGCATGTCAATTTCTGCATAAGTAGAATCCAAATTAAACAACTTGATTATTTTTATTGAGCTTAGCTGATGCCTACAGTAAAGTTAATTATAACATCACTTGGTTATACAGGATGCCTCAGAAAAATTATGTGGAGTCCCACAGTCTCAAAAGTTTGGGCTCCAATAGACTAAGTCCAATGTCTTACTACTTTTTCTGACTTTATTTACTATTTATTGTTTGGGCTGGTAAGTCTAGGAAGTAACCTCAGCTTCCTAAATTCCTACTATTTTTGTTTTTATCAAAATTGAGCCACGTCAATGTGCAGGACTCAAGAGTTTCCTTTAAACTGTTGCATACTCTGTGTGCACTGGTACTTTCATCCAAATGCCAAAGCCAGCAGCTGTAACTTCGCTGGAAGTCAGTAATTCTCAGAAGTAGCAATCTTGAGTTGAATAAAATAAAGCTAATCTAGAGCCTGTTTTATCTACAGTTTCTACTTTCAGGTTTTCTGCTTCTTGAGCACATTCTAGACTCAGAGCTCAGCAAAAGCAAAGGCCTGAAGATGCACAAGGAAAACTAGTATCTGTGCTTAGCTAGAGGTAAGCACAGCATGACACAATTCCAGGCATGCTCAACCATCTCATCTTTGACAAAGGGGCAAAAACATACTCTGGAGGAAAGCGGGTCTCTTTAACAAATGGTGCTGGGAAAACTGGTTACACATGTGCAAAGATTGAAATTAGACCCTTATCTATCACCAGGCACCAAAATAAAATAAAAATGGATCAAAGACTTGCATATTAAAACAGAAACTATCTGCTAGAAGGTAAAATAGGTAAAACTCAGGAAGACATAAATATAGGTAAAGACTTTTTTTAATAAATGGGACTGTGTTAAAAGAATCTTCACAGCAGAGAAAACAACCAACAGAGTGAATAAAAAATACTAAAGAATGGAAAAATTTTGCCAGTTACTCCTCAAACGGAGGACTAAAATTTATAAAGAATTCAAAACTCTAAACTCCCCCCAAAAAATGAAAGATCCAATCAAGAAATTGGCAATCAAAATGATCAGATGAAGTATAAATGGCCAATAAATAGAAAAAACAAATGTTCATCATCTCATGCCTTTAGAAAAATGCAAAGTGAAAGAACACTGTAGAAAGAATTACTATCAAAAAACAAATGCTAGCAAGGTTATGAAGAAAAGGAACCCTTCTACATTGTTGGTAGGAATGTAAACTACTCCCACCACTGTGGAACCCATACAGACATTCCTCAGAAAACTAAAAATAAATATTCCATTTGACCCAGTTATTCCCTTTCTAGTGATCTTCCCCAAAGGGTTAAAATTATCACATCACAGTAATACATATATATCCATGCTTATAGCAGCACAACTTACATTATCTAAATGTTGAATGAAGCCTATATGTCAATCAACAGATAATTAGATAAAGAAAATGAAGTATTAATACAGAACTCTGCCATAAAAATTAATAAATGTGAGGAAAATCAATGCACCATGACACCATGGTGTTAAGTAAACTAAATTAGACACACAATCTTAAATATTGCCTGCTTTGTCTTGTATGAGAAATCCAAAGTATAAATAATTTAATGAGCAAAATAAAAGATGGATAATAGGAAACAAGAAGATAGAGCTTTTGCAAATGGGAAATGGATCCAGAGATGAGAGACAGAGAAAGGGAAGAGAAAGTAAAAAGAGTAAATATGTGTTATGTTCTTGTACCAACACCCCACACTGAATGTGATCACTATGTGCTGAAAACATATTAATGAAATCTATGTGTAAAAAGAAATAAAATAAAATAAATACTGCCTAAAAAAAGAGAAAAAGAATGACACGGTCAATTTATGTAGAGCCAAGAGACTGAACACATTCTATTGTAGATGTGGTATGGTAGTTATTCTTCAAGGAGAGAGGAATAATCAGTTCTCATTACATTTTTGGAGAAAGACAGTTTTGACGAAGAGCAGTCTACCAATTTGATGATGATGAGCAGAGACTTTGAAAAGTTTTCAAATCACAACAACTCCCACTTAATTGAAATGATTTTGTCATGAAGGTGGGGAAAGTGATTACCAAGAAAGCAACACAGAAAGTTTCAATGGATCACTCCACCTGTGAAGCATAACATATCCAAGCAACAGACAGTCGTTAAAGCAACACAGATCTCATTGTAAAGAACTAATTTAGAATTTTCCCTTCCTGAATAATTTTGAATAAAGTGTACCCGGAATGCATGGTGGGGTATAAAACAAACAACTATTACCAGGAGAAAAAAGAAACTCTTGAGTTGAGCTCTGTATTCTTGATGGGCCCACATGTCGGGCCATAGAGCCTTTATCAGTTGAAAGATGACAACCAGCTGTAACAGGAAAAGGATTACCACCATGCTTATCATAACGACAATCACAGAGTAGTTCATCATAATGATTTCCCTCCGGTTGAGATCTCTGTAGAACTCAAAGCATCGCTGTTGTTCTAAGTGACTTGGATCCGTGCCGTATAATAAAAAGAAAACTGGCAAAAAAATGAGGCTTCCCACTGTCCAAATGATAACGCTCAAAACTACTGCATGGCGCTTTTTCAGCTGCTGCATTTGGAGTTTCTTGAAATAGATGAGTAATCGGAGTATAACAATGGCCACATAGAAGACAAAGGTGAAGTACATATGGCTGTAGATGATGCTGCTGACCATCCGACAAGTAAAGGATCCAAAGTCCCAGGTGACTGAGAAGTAATAGCTGACGCGGAAGGGAAGGCTGACCAGCAGGATAGAGTGCAGTGCTATGATATTGAGGACGAAAGTGGCAACCACTGATCGACTGTTTCTTTTGAATATCATGCATGACATCATAACCACTCCAGCAGTGCCACCAAGTAAAACCACGCTGTAGAGTATTATCAGAATAATCCTGCAGTGCATATTGCATTGTTCTAACTCTGCCTTTGAGACGTTCACCGGGATGCTTGCATTGATTATCTCCATGCTTTGCCCCGAAAAGCTTAGAAGAGGTTAGAAATCAAAAAGTTAATGGAATTATGATTAATGTACTGTAGTTTAAATTATACAACCTAGGAATTAATAGTATTGAATGTTGCGATCCTAGACAACCACTTGAAAACCAAAAAATATTATCAGAGATTCTACTCAATAATTCAAACATACTGAAGAGACAGAAGAGAGTGAAATAAACTAGTAAAAATAAGTTTAAATGCTAAGCTCAGAGTTGTACACCTATATATTCTACAAATGGGCATAGTCCCATACATACACCAGGATAAAAACTAGGATGAGGTCCATTAGCTTCAGGTGCAAAACTTAAGGTAGGGTCAAACAGCCAAGTAACCAAAACAAATAATATTTTAATGCAATATTTTAAAAGTGAAATGAATGTAAAAATTCATGATAAAAAAGGACAAAATTTTAAATAATATCATGATCAGTATACATTCAATGCACCTTCAGGTCAAACTAATAAAAGTCACCTACCCTGTTGTTGAGCAAACTAATTTGACATAATGTAAAGAAAACCATGTAAGTCATGTGTAATTATTGTAAGAAGGTGCCCAGACACCGTTTTTGAGTAATTCCTTCGACAACCTTTTAGACAGGGAGCGACCTGCTGTGCATATCTCCTGCAGCCCTCTCTTGTTGAATTTGAGACTTTCTTGCACTGCCGTGCAAGGACCAACTTAAGAGTGGGTTACTTGCTATTTGAGTCTTGTGGGTGTGACTGTAAGGGACCGTGATCTTGCATCAGCAGGAAGCAAGAGCACTGGGCATCTGCTGTCCTGCAAATGGGAGCCAACCCTGCTGTTTAATTGCTGAGACTCTGGGCATGAGTGCCTTTGACTTCATGGAAATTTATTTGTGAAATGAGGAAGGTTGTACTACCTGCATTAAAGAATTATTCAAAAATTAGTGAGGTGGAGTCTTTGAAACAGTTTTATAACTGAAAAAAAGTATATATAAATGTTATGATTCTTTTTTTATAGCAAAAAAGAATGTATAGGGCATTAGAAAAACATCAGCAAGAAACACAAATGTTATGAATGCTATATTATTTACAAAAGAACAATTCACCGTAAGAACGAAATCTGAAAATGACCCTGTGAAAACTACTTCTCACCTAAAATTCTTTTTCTTTAACTATCTTAACTGATTTTTTGTATACATACATAGATTTTCTTTCAGTTTGTCACACAAGTGCAACAATGCGATGGTTACATGTGCGACTTATTTAGTTCACTGATAAATATATTTTCATGGCACATCCATTTAAGTATGAAAGTATCTAGCTTATCGTTCTTTATATCTCAGTAGTATTCCATTATATAGAAATACCATATATTTTTTGTCCATTTCTCAGTCAAGGGGCATTTAGGTTGTTTCCAAGATCTGGCTATTATGAACTGTGCAACTATAAACATAGGTGTATATAAATCATTGTGGTATGATATTTTAATGATTCTTAAAGTTAAAAAAGAGGACATTTTTTGTACCTTCCTCCTTACTCTAACTAGGGGCAGATGCATGGTTAGGTTATATATGATTGTTACTGCATCAATAAATGTCTCATAAATCTCAGACTCTTTTGGAAAAAAAAAAGAAAAACTCTTTTAGACCTTTGTTTTGACAGTTTGAGTTCCAGGAAACAATAACTCAAACTTTTCTCTTTGGAAAAGTTTGTGTCATTTCCCCATGGAATGTCTGCCCACCTGGCCAGGGGCAGAATTTAATCACTGGTATCTGACTGAGAAAAATCATATGGGATCTAGCATATTTAGCATCCTCAATAAAATTTTATTGTAACTTGACATAATTACGACTTTCAGAGCAATCTAACTTTTATATATTAAAATATGTATTTTAATAAAGTACGTGCATATAAGCTTTTTGTGTGGAACAATGTAACTTTGTGTGCAACAAAGATAATACTGATTTTGTTATAAATTTTGGTCAAGCCAAAGCAGGTAAGACTTAACTTTGAAATTATTTTAAAGCGATGAAAGTCTAAACTTTTTATTGGTTCCACAGTTTAAATGGACACATCTCCTAAAGCAGTGTTTGGAAACACTGCCACATCTACCTGACTAATAATGGGCAGACATTTAAGTCTATAGTACTATCTTCTGCAATACAAACAGAATTATAATGTCTACTTTGCATAATTTTTGTGATATGTTAGGTTACATATATAAAGAACCTAACAGATTCTGTGAGTCAACATCATTTTTCACTCTATAATGTATATGAAGTTATTACATAAAAATAAGACACAAGAGTCTGTTCATCAGACAGATACTTAAATTCATAGATTAAGTTCATAGAGAAGGGAAAAGTTAGACATCACTCTTCTTTTCCCTCAAGACTTGGCCCTTATGACCACAATACCATCCCTAATACTACTTTTCAAAAGCCTACAATTCTAGGTATGATTTTGCTCATTAATGCCAAATACTGACAAATCTAGAGACTCATTGTCCCTAGAGAGAAATGGCCACCCAAACTACTTACTGTGTCTTCCCCTGATGATTTGCTTCTGGGCGTAACTTAAGGCACCTTGGTCATCTGTGGATCTACCTCAGGCAGGAAATAAGCACAGTTTGCTGGAAGAAAGACTCTAGTAGCCACAGTAGTCAGGTGAATTCGTGGAATGGATGATGTACTCACAGAGAAACTCAAGCCTTTGACAAAATTAAGCAGCCAAATTGCTGGATCGAGATAAACCTTCCAAGCCACAAACGGATGTTTATCACTTACAAGTTCATTGTGACACATTGAGAATTATTCCTATAAGTGAAGATTTTCATTTTCACTAGCAATGACTTACCTTGCTAATGTGAAAAAAAAAATTGTTCCCAGTGTTATTTCTCTTCCTACTTTTATATATTTCCCAAATGTTTCACAGTCAGAGTAAGAACGTGAATGTTGAGAAGTAAGTACTTTCTGGGCAACTTTTGCATACTCAGTGTAAGCTCGAAATACACATATACTTACTTTCAATTTCCAAAATCTCCTTTGTCTGATTGTATCTGCCACTGGGAGCTTATGGTTCTTTTGAAGCTCAACCCTTTGACAGTGTAACTTCAACAAGAAGTCTCATTTTTATTTCCAAAGTTTTTCAATTTTTTTTTTACATGAGCCTTCTCACTTTCTGCCCTAACTTCATAGACATTATGAACTGTCCTAAGATATCAAAGCATAATTTTAATGAAGTATTGAGCTTAATAAGAAATAAAGACAGCAAAGGAACAACAGGTTTTCAATAGTTGCAGGTAAACGTAGCCCAAGTTTTACTACTGCTCAGTATGGAAATTAAAAGGGATTGAAATTTTACCACCTGTAATGCAAGTTTGTAATGGCTTACATTTTTGTACCAGATGATAAAATTCACATTTGCTTTGGAAAAAAAGCAAGTATTATCCCTACCTGAACCATCTGCTACCTGATCATCCAACAAGGCTTGTGGGCACAAAGATATAAAACAAGAGCATCAAACTGCGATGAAGCCATATGTTTAATTATTTCATTTCAAGAAAAACTCTCAATGAAATATAAAATTTCAACTCTTTTCATGAAAGTCAGATTTGTACCAGCTCAACTCAGCTGGAAAAATTTCATATGGAACCAATTTTTCAACCAATTTTAAACATCTCTCCTTAAGTCAAATTAATTCAAAGATACAAAATCTGGGTTATAGGCCCAGAATTGTACATATTATCTGACAATCTTTATTTTTCAGATAAAATGTGTTCCTGGAGTCTGCAGGATAAAGTATGTTTCCATAGAAACCATGCTATATTTAGGGATTGTTTGTCTGATGAAGGACAAACTGGGAAATAAGTTGGATGAAACCAACATTGGAAAATGAAAATAAAATTCAGTTATGATTCAGGTCTATAAGCTGGATACAAATTAATCGTTCACATTGATGACATAGATTTCCGCTACGCAATCTCTATATCGTATTTATAACACAGTTAAAAGAATGAATATATTACATACTTTCCTACCGTGGTCAGAATTCAGCTCTTTCTCCTTGGGGAACTGACAATAGTTCGAAGAAAAATAGCACATCCTTAATATGAGAGCTTAGAAGTAATTTCCTCCAGAAGAGTGCAATCTTCTTATTTAATGGATGAAGCCATCAGAATTTAGAGTTTAGGAAATCATCACAAGGCCACAGAGCTAGCTAGGGAGTAAGTAGATAGCGATAGAAACCAGGATCCCTGTTCCAAATTTTCATTCCCACTGCACCATGACGCACACAATGTGGGGAATTTGAGACAATCTCTGAGGGGCATGTTAAACACCTCTGGCCTAATTTTCCTTCTCCTCTGGAATCTTATCTTTGGAAAAGAATTACACCTTTAACTAGAAGTATGTTTAAACATTCTACAGAATTAAAATTTCTCTTTAAATATAGTCCCCCCCCCCCCGCCCCGCCACCTTCACACTATTAGAGTAAGGGAGAAGCGCAAATGATTGGCCTCTGTTAGTTCTCAGAAGACAAAGTCAACCAGTTCTCAGCAGGAGCTGTTTGGAAGCTGCTGTTGCCATTTTTCCTGGGAGGAGCCTTAGAGAGGGCCATGGAAGGGCAGCCCTGCCCCTGAAGTAACAGGAAGGAGGTGACTTATCTTTTTTAGAGCTGTTAAAGTGCTAGCATCATTAGGAGTATCCTTAATTGAAATATTCCCAGGAAAGTGGCAACAAAATTAGCAACTAACCTGTTTACTCACAAGCTATTAACCAAGACTTTTACAATGCCAGGATTGGTGTCATATTTGGTCCAAAATAACCAGAGACTGAACCAACATTGATGCTGGAGGCTCTGGGGCTTTTCATCATTCCAGGTGCCCACTTCTTAGTCTTTTCATTCATAACCCTGTGGATGCTTGTGTATGTCTTGTTTTCTTTCTCCCAGAAGTAACAGAATTTTCTCCCATGGAGACATGAGATTTGGAATGAGAAGAGTCCGGATGGATCATCTCATCATTCCCCTCTCTGTTGCAGATGCAAGATAGAGACTCAAGTAGATCATTCTACACCTCTCCCCAAGGAACATGACCCAAGCTAGTATTTCTGAGCATCTTTAAGGGTTAAGTGAACAAACATACAAAAAAAAAAAAACCCTAAACACTCTCTGATATTCATGTTCCAGTTATATAAAAAAAAACTTCAAGTAATAAAGCCATAGTTGGCACACAAAAGTCTTGTCTAGTTGGAAATCATGGCTGTTAGTCTTTAAATACATTATATATATATATATATATATATATATATATATATATATATATCCTTTCTCTGTTTCTGTGAGTTCTACATTGGAAGATTTCAAACCCAGATGGAAAAATATTATGTCTGTACTGAACATGCATAGGCTTTTTTGTTTGTATTATTCCCTAAACAATAAAACTGTTTTCATAACAGTTGCATGGTATTAAATATTTTAAGTAATCTAGAGGTGATTTAAGTATATGAGAGAAAGATTGGAGGTTACATGCAAACGTCACCTCATGTTATGCTGGGATTACAGTTATATGCCAACATGCCCAGCTGGCCTTGCCTCTTCGTGGGGGTGCTACAATATCCTGCCATTTTAAAAACATCCTAGAGTAGGGATACATTCAATCAAGAATAAAGCTAGCACATGCCTGTAATCTTAGCACTCTTGGAGGCTGAGGCAGGAGGATCACAACCCTGAGTTCATCCTGGGCAACTTAGTGACTTAGCAAAACCTAGTTTCAAAATAAAAAATCTAAAAAGAATCAGGGAGGTGTTTCAGTGGGAAGACCTAGGTCTCAATCACCAATACCCCAAAAAAGAAGAATAGGGAAATATTTTGTACAAAATAGACTTTTCCTCTTGTTTTTCTTTTCAGATCTCTAAATGTTGTACACTTATTATCTCTTGTGCCTTAGGGTTTCAGTATGATTTAATTATAGAAAAAACCAGTTTAAGAAAGTTTCTGAACAATGTAGTTTAATTTTTTCCTCTTCTCTATTCTACTCTTTTATGAAAGGAAGACACTATTGCCTCAGAGCACAGGAAAGGAACTAAAGGTTTTACTAGCACTTGATAGACACTAGAGCAAAGAATGAGACAGATCAGATCAATAGATTAAACCCAACTGTCTTCTGAAATGATACTTATCACAGAGTTCTGACATCCAGAGGGAGTTCACAATGTATCTGACTAATGTGATAAGGAAGACAAGATGGGAAATTCAAGGAAAACAGTTTCTTGGGAGTGTAATAACATCCAGAATTGTGCTAGAATCCAAACATGCCTCTGTTGTTGTAGTGTTGAAGAATCAACCCAGAAGAGCCACATTTCTCAGCAGTTACTGTGCTCCTGTGTCACTTCCGACCTCCTTCTGCCCCAGCTTCTGACTCAGCAAACCTGCTGTGAGGCCAGAGATCTTGCATCTCTAACTCACACCTCCACAAGCACCTTCCTGCAACCAGTGCCTATCCTGCACCATCTATATGGTAGCTGTTTGCCATGTGTGGCTATTTCGGTTCATTTACATTATGTAAAATTTCGCAAGTTGCTTCCTCATTGACATTAGCCACATTCGAAAGGCTCAGTCTTAGAAACTTCTTTGGCACCCATTTATTACAGAAAATATAATTAATTAAATAATTCCTATTTGCTGTGATCTCACCTCCTCTCTTTTCTGGTTATGAGCTGCCAGCTTTTGTTTGGAGGATAGTAAACATTAGTTGGAAAAGCATGCATGTTTGGAACTGGGAGACCTAGGACTGGAAAGAAGCAGGCAGTGGTTATAGAATCCAAACATGAGAGTATTTACAGAAGGATGTTGTCAGCAGGGTCAAATGTTGCTGAAGGACAGAGACACTGAGGTTTGGAAAGTGTTCCTGACCATCTAGAAATGAGCAGAGGAAGAGGCAGTAGTTGACAGACTGCTGTGTTAAACCAGAATATTTTGGGGGTGGAAACTTTTTGTTTATTTATATGACAAAATCTAACAGTGCCCATCTTGGGCCCCTGGGGATATGGCCAGGGGGAGACACTGGTTCTCATTGCCCAATCAAAACAGGCCCTACATGACCTACTTTGTGCTTTGACAGTTCAAAGACACCAAATAAACGCCATTAGCCATTAACAATTCCAGAGTCTCAATCCTAAGGCTCAGATAATAAGCCTCCAAAGGAACCTCACAATTCCTTCTGACTCACTAGAAAAATAATTGCTTTGCTTTATTACACCAGTGTCTACAGAACTCTTGACTCTTTTGTAGGCTTTGGTTAGGAAGGAGAGCAATTTCACTAATCACTTTTTACTCAAAATCTCTCCAGACCTTTAAAATCAACCCTTTTTTCAAGGAAAGGCCACATCTGATGGGATTTTATGGAAAGAAATCTGAGATCTTATTCAGAGCTTGAAAATTGGTTTTAATCAGGTGCACAGGCCAACCTCTGTTTAAAGGAGATAAAACTCCTTGGAGTTGCATTAATTGCCCTATTATTAGTAAATAAAGCAGAAAACACAAAAGCTTATAGAAGGCAATGGGAAGCAGGGTGGATTACATTTTTCCCATTACTGCAGCACAAAAGCCTGCAAGGAGGCTAACATACATCACCTGTTCTGGCAGAAAAGGCTGAATTTCCCCCAAGATGGTGTGGGCATTCTCAAAACACTGCCTTCTGTGAAGCTCCAAGTTGTTACCAGACTACCGTGGCAATGCCGCTTGCAGTAGCTGAACAAATGCCACATTAACGCCTGCCCCCCATATACACAGTGCTGGGCTTGTGAAACTGCTAAAAATGTATAATCATAGTTTGATAAAGCCCAGTAATCATAGTTGCAATCCGTAACTCCCATTATTACTCAGTTCTGCACTTGACAAGTAACCACATCTCTCTGTGCTTCTCAAGTCTTTTCCCTAATTGGTAACCACTGATCCCTCCCCCACCATACCCACAATCCTATGAAAACCTTACAACCCATACAGGAGTAGCTAGTCTGGTCTCTAGTGCCAGAGCAGTCCCTCTCAGGTTCATTCTGAAATAAACCTGTCCTGTGAGCTTGTACTTCCATTTCTTTTCCTTTTTCCTAACGAGCTCAGATGGATACCACAAGATTTGGATGGAATGAGCAAAACAATCTTTGAATCCTTTTATTTTAAAAACAGCATATAATTTTCTTCCCCTGACTCAAAAGGGTGAAACTGACAGGTACATCAAGAAGCTTTCATTCATGAAGTTGGTGGTACAGTGTAGACCTAGTTCTTGCTGCAAGTCTTTCCCAAGCATTGGGGTAAGGTTTTCCATTTGGAGAATTAAGAAACGTGAGTGCCTAATGACTGATGAATGGCTCTGTGGGGACTTGGCCTCATTGCAGGCACTAGGGAGAAAGATGGGGACAACAAGGGCAGGACAAATACAGTGCAGCTAGGGAGGCAACCTCAGGAAGGTTAATGGGTTGTACAAAGTAGTCCTGCCTTGTGAGAAGGACAGAGCCAGTCATCCTGACGACAAATCCATTAATGAAGGACAAGGAGAGAGGGAAGAAGAAATTTCGGTTTGAACCCCAGCAGAAGTGCCTGCACTTTGGACAAGGCCCCAGGTCAGTCTGATGCAGCCGCCCAGATGACCACTTCTAAGATTGGTGGAAGCACCTTACCCTCTAATTCACCCTTCTGTGCTTAAGGATCACAACCAAAAGGGCTAGACTTTACTTCAGGGTCATCAAAAAAGAAATTGAAGTCCTAGAGAAGACATGGAGAGGGAGTTCAAGTCTGGTTAGAACCTAGTCAGATGTGTCACTTTGAATAAGTCTTAACTTATGTCCTGCCTGATCACTGGCCCTTAAGGCAGGATTTACAGGTAGATCCAACTGTGTGGATGTCTGGGAGTGGGGGCACATGTCTAGAGAAGCCTCACTGGGTGTTTATAACCAAGAGATGTCTACTAGTAGTAGAACACCACAGCGAGTGACTTGAGCAAGGATAGACACCTCCTACTCCACCTTACAAGAGGACAGGGTGGATGACTGCAGAGAAGATTTTGCAGGAACATGTAAGGATAGCAGGGCTCTGGGCTGGTTTCCCTGAGAGTCTCATGGCTTCCCTCTCATAGCTACGTAGGGTAATTGTTCCTTCAATGTTCAACCCCTCTCACAACCTTCTAAAGATGCAAGAAAAGGCATAATCTACCCTGAAATTTCCTGGAGAACTACCCAGACCTGTCTTCACACTTTCTTGGTAATCATGGAGGATGCATTGATCCTTCAATCCATCTCAGACCCATCATGGTTCCACTTCTTGTGGCTGGATATGGTCTCCCTTCCCTGGGGCTCCTGTCCACCATTTCAGGAAAGAATTGTGATGCAGTCATTGAGAAGTGAGGTGCAAGACTGAAAAAGCAACTGACGATGCACTTATTCATCTTCTGCAGGAATTCCACCTGGTGAGAACTGGTCAGTTCCAGTCCATTATCAAATGGCATCAATGACTGTAGTCAGTGTATAGTCAGTTCATTATCACATATGGTAGTAAAGTCATGGTCAGAAAAGGAAGCTCTGAATGTAACTCAAAGGACTGCTAGTTCTCCTTCTATTCATGCTCTGAAAAATGGCCCTGCGCTGGCCTGTGGGTCTTCTCCAAGTTAGTTCAAATCTTGTACTTTCACAAGCATTTTACCATGTTTCTTAATTTGAATGCTTTATCCCTTTCCTTTTTTAGGACCAAGGATTCCTTCTTCCAACTTCCTTTTTCATTTCATTTTTAATCAAGGCTCGTCTCAAGACACCGGACCTCTAATATGTTTCCCCCTTATAGAAAGCATCTATAAAAGTGCTGTATGTAAGTAATCTGATCCTTTTATGTTTCTCTTTTCTTTTGTTTTTTGAGATATGTTTTCTGTGCCTGCAGGATTGCTTATTCCTAGGGATTCTGTAAGCCATGTAACTTAGAAGCATAGAATCTTCCTGCATGGTTTCACTCATGTTTCATAATTTTATTGTCCAATTTGTACTGCTAAAGCTATGCTCAGAGAATAAATACCAGCAGTGAGAGTCTCTCAGCAAACATCTCTATTTCTTCTTTCCTTTTCCTTTGGCAAAATTAAAGAAATGAAATGTGATCTCAATTTCAAAATAATCTTAAGTTTGATTATTCAACGTAGACTTTTTAATATTTTTGAGCAAGGAAATGATATTGCAGAACAACTAGCTGTTGTGTCTAAAAATATCTATGAAGGATTCCTGATGACTGAATAATAAATGAAAAAATCTAGAAGAATAGGTGTTGAGAGAGAAGAATCATAAAACCATTAGTTTTCAAATGAAACTTACTGAAATTTAACGCAGCCACTAATTTTATTATAAATGATAGAAATGGAGAAATAACAAGCATTGCCAAATTCTCACCTGGAGGATGGTGCAGGGAGTACCATCTGGACTTATGCAGGCTTTTGGCTTAGTCCTACAACAAGCAATGTGGCAGCCACACATCAGCATGTCCCACTTCAGTACTTGGAGTTAAAAAAGAGTCTTATCCCACAGTATCATAAGAATAAATTCAAAATGTATTAAAGTCCTGAATGTAAGACCTGAAAACAGGAAAACATAGGGGAAATCTCCTTGATAATGTTAGCAAGATTACTTGGAATATCAAACCAAAAGCAAAGGTAACAAAAGCAAAAATAAACATGTAGAACTACATCCAATGAAAAACTTTTACATAACAGCAGAAACAGTCAGTGAAATGAAACACACTCTATGGACTGGGAAATAATATTTCTAAGCCATATCTAATTAGGGAATAATAAACAAAATACATAAGGAACTCAACTCAATAGCAGCAACACAACAACAAAAAAATCAAACAACTTGATTGAAAAAAATGGGTGAAAGAAATGAATATACATTTTTCCAAAGAAAACATATAAATAGCCAATAAGTATATGAAAAGGTGCTCAATATCATGAATCATCAGGGAAGTGCAAATCAAAACAGTATCATCTCACTCCTATTAAGATGGTTATTACCAAGAAAGATAAGACGCATTGTAGCTGTGTTGGTGAGGGTATGGAGAGAAAAAAATGAATTCTTGTACACTCTTGGTGGGAATTTAAAATGGTACAACCAGTATAGTATAGAATGTCCTAAAATTGTTAAGAACAAAACTGTTATACGATCCCTGTGCTAGACATATATTCAAGAAAATGAAATCCCCACATCATAATCATGGAACCAACCTAACTATCCATGGATGGATGGACCAAGAAACCATTGTATACATCTATTCAATAGAATGTTCTTGAGCCTTAAAAGAGATCTTCCCATGGTGAAAATATTGATGAACAGGGAGAACATTATACTATGTGAAAAAAGCTATACACAGAAAGAAAAGTATTGCATGATCACTTACTATGTGAAATCAAAAAAAATTTTTTAAAGACTCATGGGAATAGGGTTGGGGACATTGTTTGAATATTGGTGATGTTGGTCAAAGAGTACCTACTGGCATCTGTATAAGATAAATGTCTAGTGATCTAATATACATCAGGATGGCTACAGTTAATAGCACTGTGTGGAATGTTAACAGTTTTCTAAGAGAATAAATTTTAGGTCCCCTCACTGCAAACCAAAGGAGATGAGTGTGTTCATTTCTTCACTCACTAGTAATCATTTTTCTGTGTATATTTATATGGAAACATAACATTGTACATTTTAAATATATACAATTTTTAAATGTCAGTAAGACCTAATTGTCATGTTTTGTAGTCTATGATGAAGAGCAGCTGACTTGTCCTGTCTGTCAATGGTCATTCGACTCCTTTTGGGTGGCAGACTGCTTTGAAAACCTAGTGACAATGATAGCTCATACAATAAGACACACATAAAAAATTTACAACCAGGGCTGGGTATGATGGAGCATGCCTGTAATCACAGCTACTCAGGAGCCTGAAACAAGGGGATCACGATTTCAAGGATGGCCTGGACAATTTAGCTACTTGCTTGTCTAACAAGTGAGAGGCCCTGAGCTCAATTCCTAGCACCACAGTGTTAGGAACAATTTCAAAAGAATCATAATTCTCTAAGGTTAAACCAAGGAAGACACAGTTAGACTTGTCCCTGCTTGGTTTCTAGTAATTACATTTGGTTGGGTTATACCTAGTTCCCTGACCACCTATTTCCCTTTAAAAAACTTCATCATATAAAAGAGAAAAGTGATCATATTATGTAATCTCTAATGTCCCTATATTAAAGTGAGCATTCATTTAGGATACAATTTTATAAAACAGAAATCCATATATATTATGAGATATATTTTTCTCAAACACTTAACAGACAAATTAAATCTTATCATGTGTTGTAATTCTGCCATGTATCATCTGAAACTTTTGTCTCTAATTATAATTATCTTCTATAAATATTCATGGAATACCTAGCAAAGTACTTTTCCAGGTCACATAGATAAAAGGAAAAAGAGAGCTTAGTTCCCAACCTCAACAGAAGAAAATCTTTTGGAGGGTTCCAAATCTGACACTTCACCCAAACTTTGCTTAAAATCATCTCAATTCTTTGGCAAAGTTCAAGTCTCAATCCTATTTTGAAACTCTGTTTTATTTTTATTTCCAGTTTTTTGTCTTTAAAATTAAAAAAAAAGAAGTTCAAGTCTCATTAGGAAGGAGGCTTGACCTCCTTTCCCAAATGGTTTCTCTTTCCTCTGGTTTTGCTATATGTGTGTGTTTATCTTTCATAGCAAGCAGTTATCTTCTGCCTGCCATGCATAGTAGCAAGGTACATCCTTCCAGCCTCAGGTAATTGGGTATAGTCATATCTCTGTCATCTTGCTGTGTGTCCTTAAGACAGTCATTTAAACTCTTAGACTTTCACTTTCAACACCTGGACAAAGCGAATAATAAGATAAGTGCATAGTGTTATTGTCTTAGTTATTTTTCTGTCACAGGGCCAAGATACCAAAGGGAATGGTGAAACACCACAGTGGAAGGGCATGGTATGGGAAAGCTGCTCACATCAAGGCAGTCAGGAAACAGAGAAAGAAGAAAGGAGGCAAGAAGCCAGAAGTCTTCCAGGTCAAGTTCCCAGCAAACCACCTCTTCCACCTCCTATTAGCACATTCAGCTCTGAACTCTTCAGTGGACTAATACACCGATAACTGCAGCACTCCCGTGATCCAATTACCTTCCAAAACCCAACCGCAGGACACATGAAATTTTGGGGAACATTCTAGATCTGAACCATAACAGTGATATTGCTGCTAATGGGTACAAAAGCAATATGCAATATCTATTTAATAAAAGAAAACTCCTGATCATCAGTGAACCAGGAGACCGTAGTAACAGTAACAAACACAACAGTTCACAAGCTCTGAAGATCATAGAGACCTGCTGGTCTCTGGCCCAGTTTTTCAATGATGCTGCACTTTCCAGAATCCTATATGGTCCTGTTTGGTCATAGGGATGAGTTCCACAGGTTGGAGTCAACCAACATCTGTTCTCAGCTTCACCCAGCTAGAGGATTTTCACTGCCCACAGTGAGTCTAGAGATTTTATCACTTATTGGCTGTATCACTTACTTTTCTTTCATTGCTGATACAAAATATGTGACATCCAAAATTACGGAAGAAAAAGTTTACATAGCTCACAGTGTGTGGAGGTTTCAGTTCATAATCAGCTGACTCCAAGGCAGGGCGGTGTGGCATAGGATCAGTAGTACAAGGCAGCAGAAGACAGCTAAAGCAGCAAGGACAAAAGGAAGGAGAGAGTAAGCCTCTTTTCCTCCCTTATACTGTATGCAAACTACCACTCCCTAGGGCTGGTAGCACTCACACCATCTCTGTCCCCTCATCTTCCACAGGATGAGACTATTTGCAAAGTAAGAATCCTGGTTCCCTACTGAGTCATTTTTTTAATTCTCAAGTTGACACAATGTATCAACCACACTGGCCAAACAGCCAGGAAGATGAGGCTTTAGAAGGAAGTAAGTTGACACATTATTTTTAAGTTCCCCAAGTTCAACTTTGTTGGATAACTACCATGGCAACAATAATCATGAAAATCACCATGACAGAGAAGCTGTAAGTAGAAGAAATACACTAAAAATCTGAAAAGGGAGGATCATAAGCCCCCAGAATGTGCAAAAATGTATTTCAGCTAAATCCAAATCCACAAATATAATTTTTTTCAAGCAAGCAAGCAGTCAAGGAACACTCCCTCACAAAAGGGTTAAAAATTGAACAGCTACCTGTTTCGACTCAGTTCCACATTTTTCTTCAACAAACAGATGGCCCCACTTAAAGATAAATAAGAATTAAGAAAGCAGCGTTAGATTTTCACATGAATACCAAACACGCAGGGAGAAGGATATAGAGGTTTAAACCAAGGAAAACCAGGAATACGAATCCAGATAGAAATCACCAAACGAAAAACAGAGGGAAGGATTGAATAAACAATCACTGATGAGTTTCAAAGAAACCTTATACAAAATATTCTCTAAAAGAGGGTTCATATATTTGTGCATGCCTGTATTCCCAGCACTCTGAATATGAAGCAAGAGGATCACAAATTCCAGACTGGGCAACCTGGTGGCGTAGCAAGGCTCTACTGTTGTAAAACAAAAATTCAAGGGGGTGGGGGGTGCGAATGGAGCTCAATGTGAAGACCCTGGGTTCAATCCCCTGTACCACAAAGTAATAATGAGAATAATAAGAATAAGTGTAATAAAATTCAAAGTTCAAATAAAATGCTATTATAAAGTAGGCAAAAATGAGTTATCGGAGCTTTTAAAAAAATGTGAAATAAAAATATCAAATACCATAATGACAAAACATATTAGACTCAATAATAAAATGAGTAAGAACATAATTCAGTATGAGACAGATTTAAGGAAATGACATTAAGTGAATTAGAAAATAATAATGGCATACTATGATTAAAAGACCGTAACATTATGGAAAGTAAAGATAATTCAACTTTGATATAATTAAAGTGCCTGTAGGTTGTATAAAATGAATAGAAAAAATTCAAATGCTGTATATAAGAAAACTCACATAAAATAAAGCTTGCCTGTCAAAACATAACACGCATACCTAAAGTCCTGAATGACAAACATTAAGATGTATCCCAAAATAACACATTGAAATAAATGTCTTTTAAAAACATATGGGTGTCTTAATAGAGTACGTCTTAACCCCCTTCACACACACACACACACACACACACACATACACACCACCACCACTACCACCACCACCACCACCACCACCACCACATCACACAGGTGTTTTCAGGAGAGTTTACTTTGACCTACCTAACTTTTATCCACAATATTCAATTCTAGGAAAAAGTGGAACATTATCTCCAAAGTTCCGAGGGATAAAAGGAGAGTCACCTGCAGATTTACAACTATCTACAATGCCCCTCAGAAAGTTAATTGTGCCTGCAGAGTAGGGAATGGTCTTTTCACAATTCAATGATCTATAGAAACTCAGCATGCAAGTGACAGAAAGGGTGGACTTGGTGTCTAGGGGGAGAGTTTGTGTCCTGGCTCCTTCTTCTAACAGACTGATAGCTCGACAGTCCTCACAGATCAAAATTCTCAAAGCATCACTTCTAGACATGAGCCAAATATTCTCAGTTATGGAAGAAAACAAGGAATAACGGTGAATGAGGAAATCTCCTAAACAAAAGGGTAATCAAATGGGGAAACTGGTCATCTGAAAAGTCAGAATTGTTGAATGCATTTTAAAGCTAAACCTAAACATGTAATATATAAGAAGCAATATAAAATAGTGTCCCTGGCAACGAGCTGCCAGGATTAGAATCCTGTCTCCAAACTTAGGTCTATTGGTTCGAAAACTCTACTTCATTTAGTTGCCTGGTAGCCATAGGAAAGACGTGTGGGAAAATGATTTGGTGGCCACAGGAAAGATACTTAATGTATGGTGTTCCCCACTTTCTTCACCTCTGAAACAGGAGTAATTCTGGCACCTAAGTTATAGTGCTCTTGGCAAAATCATCAATCCTTGCATAACGTTTGGGACACAGCGGGTGCACAGTAACTGTTAGCTATGTCTCTGTTTGCACATTCACTAGGAAAGAAACTGTTCCAAACTGCACAAAGAAGTTGCTTCTGCTCTGTATTATGAGAGGTGAAACAGAAAAACTTGGCATTGCTTTGAAATCACACAAAGGCCAGCCTTTGGATCCTATTTCTACTTGGTCCTGACAATCCCGTGCCTCTTCCTTATTCATGTACATAAGTATGGTATCTATGATGGCCAAGCCCATGAGCCCTTCATAGATAAGAGCCTCAAGTCTAGAAATATTAAGGGTCAGACCAAGACTCTTCAAGTAGCCAGTGGCAGAGAGAATGTTCATCCCCAGATCTGTGACAACTTAGAAAGACATTTTCCAATGAACAATCATGACATTTGTAAGTCAACTTCTTAATTTGCATGGCTTAATGATCTAGTAGGCTGGAGATATATTGATATTTTAAATTCATTTGCAATCTCTCAACTTAATTTACTTCCTTGTAATACGAATTTTTCTTTCTGAAAACCATAAATGATCAGATAAAAATTTTGCTTAAGACCAATAAATATACTGTATGCAAACTACCACCTGCCCTTCCTTGCCCAAACCAAAGCTCTCTTTCTTACTCATACTCTAATTTCTTACTCATACTAATTTTCTTCCATAATTGAGAATATTTGGCTCATGTCTAAAAGTGATGCTTTGAGACATTACAGTCCTTCTCGACAGAGTGGTATAGGCAGACAATGTCATTGTATGTGACAGATCCTCAAAAGGAATATTTTTTGGCCTAGTGAGCAGTTGATACAAACACAAACCTCATAACACAGGCTGAGCACCAACTCATTTTCCCACACGTCGACCTAATCTGTGACAAGCACTTCCCTCTGCTTCACTGCACTGACTTTCTGTTTTCCTCATGATGTTATTAACTTTAAAATTTAATCAAATTCACCAAGAGAGACACTTTCTAATTAAAATGCCCTCACCAATTTTGTTAAAATTATTAAACCAAAACATAGGCTATTAAGGCCTAGGGAAATTTTCAGATTTGTGCTCTACTGGACCATCCAAGAAACAACTAAAGTCATTATTACAAATCCCCCAGACCCACAGAATTTCTGCAAGAAATAATTTATCATCTCTGAAAGAGTAATCTTAAAATCCTCCAGAAGAGATAGAAGGATATTTTGTTAGTAGAAACTGCTTTCCAAAGAAACCTAATTATAATGGCTATGTTTATTTCTTTTTAACCTATGCTGAGAACAAGCAGAAACAACTTTAGTGCTTGCTGTTTGACAGTTGCCTGCGGAATATAGCTGCCCCTTGATATCTGTGCAATTGGTTAAAGGACCTCCTTCAAATTGCAAAATATGAGAATATTGAAGTTCCTCATATAAAATGGTGCACTATTTGCATATAACCTATCCAATCCTCTAAGTTACTTTAAATCATATGTCGATTACTTACAATGCTCAATTCAGTAGAAATGCTGTGTAAATAGTTGTGCTATTTAGGGAATAAAGGCAATTTAAAAGTCTGTGCATGTTAGCTACATGTACATGTTAATCCTCCCACCCAAGTTTCAATTCGGAGTTGGTTGAATTCATGGACATAGAACCCACATACATGGAGGAATGGCAGTGTGGGACTGAACAACTCAGCCCTTTAATTAATAGGGCTAACAGCTCTTCCATTCAAACTCACTTCAACACCCTCCCTACTCAGCTCCCCAAAGCAAGGACACTTCATAACTCTGCTCAGTGGCAATTAGTTGTACACCTTAAAGACACTCTGTAAAGCCCCAGTTCATGCTCTAAGACTTTATAGATAATGATACCTAATTTCTCTGTTTGAGTCAGTGCTCAGACTTCATCAACAACAGAGTCAGACTCCATCTAGTAGTTTTGACTTTTTTGGAGTTAGTATCATTCGACTGTGAATTCCCACAGTAACTTTCTGAGAATCAAATGCTTTAAGCTATCATTTTAGAGAAGAGGAATTTGAGGTTCTGAGAAATTCAGAAACTGGCAAATTTTTTGTATGCTACTACACAGCACATCAGGGATATAAACCAGAGTCTTTCTGTTGAAAAATAGAAATTTATTTCTTCACCCATTCACTCATTCTTTCAACATTTATTTATTGAATACCACCAATCTCTGGCTCATAATAATGAGATCAGTGATGGAACAAAGACATCCTCTTTCATGATATTTAAATTGTAGTGAAGGAGATAGAAAAATAGAGACAGAAAACAAGAAATAGATAATACAGTTTTGGGCAATGATAAATGCTTTAAAGGATAATGCAGCCTAAAATGTAGGAAATGTGGAGTTAGAGGGGATTCAGCCATCAGCATGGTCTTTCCTGAGAAAGTACTAGAACAGATGTGGATGCACTGAAGCGAGCAGCTACCAGAGAAAATGGCCCCAGTCTGTCAGAGAGCGCAGAGTGTGCAAAACGCCAGAGGCAAAAGCAAAAGACCAGAAAGGAGTGGAGTGAGAGAGGGGCAGGGCTCAGATCCTGCAGTTTATATTTCCACCTGCCTGGAATGGAAAGCCATTGAGAAGTTTCCAGTGGAGATGAACGCCACCTCCTTTACGCTTTTGGATGATAAATGGCTCTTACATGAGGAACTGAATCTAGTGTAGCCAGAGTTGAAACAGGGAAAGGGAAGCCATTACAGTAGTCCAAGAAGGTAGTGGAAGTAGACAGCAGAGAAGTGATTACAGAAGGATGTGTTTCAAAAGTAGTCATCAGGACTGGAATGCAGCTCAGAGGTAGGCAGAGCATTTCCTTGGCGTGCAAGTGGCTCTCAGCACCTCATTTCACGCCCCCAAAATAGTTGTCAGTACTGGACTGAAGAGTGCAGGTAGAAATCAGAGAAAGAGGGGTTATCTGAGTGCTGCCTGTTAGCTCCAAACCCACTGTCTCTTGCCCTGCTGTGAAACTAGTACATTTCTTCCTCCCAGCAGGCATGATGCTAAACTAAGTGTCCTCATTACCAGATACTGAAGAGTCCCTGGGGAGGAAGGGGATTTTTCTCCCTGGTTCTGCTATGTGACCTCTCCCAGGAGACTGCGAAAGCTCCCTCCCTGTGGAGAACTTCCTCTGTGCCCCCAGAGGCAGCTCTCAAAGGCACCAGGTCTCTGGGCAGATTCCCAGCATGGTCTCAGATGCAGCTTATTTTCTGGGATAGGTTGTGCTAACCCTACTACCTGTGGTTTTCTGGACAATTTCATCAACTAGGCGTCATTGCGGGCTTTTCCATCTTCCTGTGGGCTCCTGTTGCATCTTGTCTTAGGAGGTCTGGATTTCAGCCCTGCTCCCTGGTGAAATGGGAGCACCCGATCCAGACTTAGTTTCTCTTTGCATGCTCTAATTCAAACTTAAGGATAGTGTTTGCTCTCTGTATGCACCATTCCTGTGCTCTTTAGAGTTCTCTTTGTTTCTTAGTAGCTAATTCTTCATCACTCCAATCTCCTGGTACAGCTAATGATTTATTATATTAAACTTACCCTATGCAAGTTTCCTGGTGGTTTCTAACTCCTGATTTGACCTTGATGGATACAAAGACCATTGAGAAAATCTTCTTGGTATTTGGTTTGAGCAAATGGATAACAAACAGTGTCATTGTAGAAATGAGGAAAGCTACTGAAGGGAAGAAATCAAGTGTTCTGCTCTGGTTAAGTTGAATTGAAGCTGCTTATGACCACAAGTGAGGATTTTAGTTTGACAGTTCTATATTCAACACTAGATTCTAGGAAAGAGGACAAGGCACGAGATACACATTGAGCGAAATCAGCAGGCAGATGGCATTTAAAGCCACAGGAAAGTCTGGGATCTCTTCTAGGAGTGTGTAGAGAGAAAAGCAGGAAAGTTACTGAGGCCAAAGCCCTGTGGAATCTAGTATCTAAAGACTGGGGAGAAGAGAATGAGTGGTAAAATAAAATAAAATAAAATAAAATAAAATGGAGTAACTCATGCGGCAGGAGAAAAGCTAAGAGCAGGGGGCTTCTAAATATATAAAATATTTCAATAAAAAGAGAGTACTCAACTCTGTCTTACCTTTCTTAGAGACTGTGTAAGATGAAAACTCAGAGTCAAATACTGCACTTGTAAGTAAATGTCATTATTGACCTTGACAAGTGTGGTCTGGTGTAGGCAAAAGTATGAGAATGAACCAAGGAACTATTGAGATGTCAGGAACCTGAGCAAGCAGACAATGCTTTTGAAACATGTCCTTTTGCAGAACATATAGAAGGAAGCAAATCAATGATAGGACATTTGTTTATTTGAGATGATGGAGTGTAAGGAGAGATTTTGTTTCTTTACTCCAGATTCTTTGATGCAGATGTAGGTGGCTGACAGAAGGAAAGAAAATAATGCTGCAAGAGGCTAAGACCACAGGGACAGGGGCAAAGTCCTGAGTGGACCAGGGGGAGTGGGGTATAATGGAATGATTGGGGCAACAACCATGAGTCTCTGGTTTTATAATTTTGAAGCTAGAATACATAAAGAACTCAAAAAAGTAAAACTAAAACAAATGATTCCAATAAAAAGGGGGCAGGTGAATCAAATAGATACTTCCAAAGTAAGAACAAGTGCCCCATAAACACAAGAAGAGATGCTTATCACCTTTCACATTAGGAAAAATGCAAATCCAAACAACTCAGTTGCCTTACTTCAGTCAAAATGACCATTATCAAAAAAACAAAAAACAACCAATGCTGGTGGGAATGTGGTGAAGAAGAAAACTTTCTACCTTGTAGGTGAAAGTGTAAACTACTGTACCAATGAAGGAAATCAGTGTGGAGATCCCTCAGAAAACTAAAAGTTCCATTTGACTCTGTTACCTGTCCTGTGTATCTTTCAGAAGAGTTAAAAGACACACTGTAGCAACACATGGACATCTGTATTTATAGCAATACAATTCACAATAGCTAAACCCTTCAAACAGCCCTCATACCTGTCAATGAATGAATGAGTAAAGTGAATGTAGTGTATATACACAGCGGAATTCTATTCAGCTGTGAAGAAGGATGAATCAAGTCACTTATAGGAGAGCGAATGAATCTTAAGACCATAATGTCAAGCAAAGTAAGCTAGATGCAGAAAGTGAAATATTTCATGGCTTCTCTCATACGAGAAACATTAAAAATAAATGAAAGAGTGAAATAAAGAAGAGAAGGTAGGAAAAAAGTAGGCAGACTTTTTGGAAATAGAAAGAGGACTAGGGGAAAGGGGAGAAGGGACTGGAGGGAGCATGGTAAAGAGAACAAAAATATTATATATATATCCCCAAATGAATGTGGCTATTATATGTTACAAATACACACCAATTTTAAAATATCTGTATTGATTTTTTAGAGCAGTGCCTTACATTTAAATGTCTTAAAATATTTTGTAATTTCACAGCATCATAGTACAGACAATCCATTAATAACAGGCATTATAGTTGCTTTGGTCATTTTTATTTAGCCTAATAAACCTAAACTGAATGTTTCTCCTTTCTTTCTGCCTGACTTTCCTTGGCAGATTGAGAATTCTTGTCAAGCCTTGTGTGAGTTTACCCACAGTACAGAGCATGGCATGTACACGTTTTCATCCCGTCAGGTCTTTCTAAGACTGTTCAAACAGACCAGTTGTCTTAATTATTTTTCTCTCATCGATGAGACAAAATACCTGACACCCAAAATTAAGGAAGGAAAGGCTTATTTAGCTCACAGTTTGTGGAGGTTTCGGTCCATAATCAGCTGGCTGCAAAGCAGGGTGGTGTGGCACAGGGGCAACACTTCAAAGCAGCAGAAAAGAGCAAAAGCAGTGAAAGCAAAAAGGGGGAAGAGCAAGCCTCTTTTCCTCCTTTATGCTGTATGCAGGCCACCCCTCAATGCCCAGGGCAGGTGTAGCACTCACAAAATCTCCAGGCTCCCCTCTTGCATGGGATGAGGATGCCTACGAAATAAGCACCCTGGCTCCCTGCTGAGTGACTTAGTTAAACTTCTAAACTTCTCAAGTTGACACAATGTGTCAACCATAACCCAGCCAAAACAAACTTCATTTTGACGTTAGCATTCTTAATCTCTCAATATCCACAAAAGGCAGAATCAATTTTGAAAGTTAAATATGTTGTAAGTCAGTGCTTTCAGAACAACCCAGTTTGTGGTCACTTCTGTAACGTTTACAACTAACTTCAATCTCAAGTTTGAAGAAGAAAATGTTTTTAAACTTTGGCAGATCTCCAGGAAACAATGTGTCACTGGAATAATGTTGCCAACAGCCATGGCAGATACAGGCTCTTTTCATCTCCTTGATTTACCAAACTATACCAAAGGGTACGGAAAACCAAGGACTGACACCTGATTGATCATCTCTATGTGTTTCTTACCACAAGCATCATCTTGCTGATCACATAATTTGTTTATTATATTTTTCTTATGTGATAATGTAATACAAATAAAGTGAATAATAAAAATGTTTCACGATACAACAATGGATGCATTTCACTTTAAGAAAAACTCACTACATTATTACTGTGTTTCCCATTTACTTGCATAAATAAAGATTTTATTGCAGACCAGCTCCTCTCATTTGTAGACTGGGAGGTTGCTCAGAGGTTTGCTGCCATTGGGTGGAGAGGTTTGTACACAAGGACAGGGCAGTCGCTCCTTCCCAGTGTCATTCTGAGTACATGGGGCTGAACACTTAATACGAGAGCGTTAGTGACCATAAGGAAGAAGATGTATTATAGCGTGATGGCTCACAGCTGTAGTCCCAGACCTGTCTGTGGGAGGCTGAGGCAGAAGGATTGCATTTTCAAGCCTAGCCTAGGCCACTCAGTGACTTAGGAAGACTTTGTCTCAAAAAAAGAAAAAGAACCTGGGTATGTAGTTGGTAAGTATGAAGGCCCTGGGCCCAACCCAAAGGAAGAAAGAAAGAAAAAGAGAGAGAGAGAAAGAAAGAGAGAGAGAGAGAGAGAGAGAGAGAGAGAGAGAGAGAGAAAGAGCGAGAGAAAGAAAGAAAGAGAGAAAGAGAAAGAGAGAAAGAAAGAGAGAGAGAGAGAGAGAAAGAAAGAAAGAGAGAGAGGGAGAGAGAAGAGAGGGAGAGAGAAGAGAGGGAGAGAGGGAGGGAGAGAGAGAGAGAAAGAAAGAAAGAAAGAAAGAAAGAAAGGAAGGAAGGAAGAAAGAAAGAAAGAAAGAAAGAAAGAAAGAAAGAAAGAGATGGAGAGAGAGAAAGAAAGAAAGAAACAAAGAAACAAAGAAAGAAACAAAGAAGGAAGGAAAGAAAGGAGAAGGAGGAGAAGAAGGAGAATGAGAATGAGAAGGAATAGGAGGAATTGAGTCTGAATTTTTTGTACTCCTTACAGCCTCTTTCCTGCTTTCAAACTGCTGATCCCAGGAACTGGTAATCAATTTTAAACTTGATAACAAGTTTCTGAGAAATCGCTCATGCACCTGACAGGGAATTAAGGTTTGTCTAGTCTCTTATCATAGAAAATACTGTGAAAAGGCACAAAGGAGGCTGAGGATACGGCTCAGTGGCAGAGTGCCTGCCTAGCATGTCCGAGGCCCTGGGCTCAATTTCCCAGCTCTGAAAAAATTTCTCTGGTAATTTCAGGCTGGGGATAGGCTCAGTGGTAGACCATTCACATACTACACCTGAGGCCCTGGGTTCATACCTCAGCGCAAGCCTGGTGTGGTGGTGCATGCCTGTAATCACAGCCCTCGGGGGCTGAGGCAAGAGGATCACCATGCATTTGAGGTTGGCTTGGGCTGCTTAGTGAGTTCAAGGCCAGCCTGAAATACATGGCAAGCATGTGTGTCAAATAACAAAACAGAAAAATCTCAGCACGAACGAAATGAAGAAAAAGGACAAAATACAATGTAGAACAAATAATTCAAACTTCTCAGATAGAAGACAGGACTTTTGAAAAGAATTCTCTGAATGAGACAGAAATTTTAGAAAACATTGGTCAAATTTGGACCATTCGTTCAAATCCAAAATACGTGTTTCTTATGGAATAAGAGATCAAAGTAAAGTTATAGGTCAACAGGTTATGATATCCCAATATCCCTTTATTTACACAGGTTATGACAAAAATGGAGACGAATAAGGAGAGGTAGAAATGGAAGTTTAGTAAATTTTAGGACATAAAACTGTGACGCTAGCCATGAGATTAAAATTAAATGCAAAACAAAATTTTAAAGATGGTTTGAAAGGGGATTGGAAAGACAATTCTTTCAGAACAGATCTCTAGCTATCTCCAATTCTAACTGAAACTAAGAGAGTTATATTAACATGGGGGTCATGGATCATGAATACAAGGGAATGGAAGCTGGAAAAGGCTGCCTTTCTACTGCACAAATCATGGGAGGAATTTTCTTCTAGAATCGTATTCTAAAGGGAAACAGGATTCACCAACAACTCACCTCCTGAGATGATTTGGCTCAAGGTAGAGAAGCAAGGAAGAACTTGGCGCTGCAGAAGCAATGACCTCAGGGTGCTAACCCCTCAGATTAGGAGAGAAAATCCTCCCGACATCCCTTTATTTGCACGGGAACATGCACAACAATTTGCCTCTTTGTAAAGTTCACAATCACAATACTTTCAATCAAAATTCTATAGTCATTTACTTCTTTTGTCCCCAACTGCTTGTTTTCTGGCATTGACACTGTAAAAGAAAACATCTAATACCATCGCAAGTGTTTTTCTTTTCATGGCATTTTCATTGCCCAGCTTTTGTTGCATTTGTTCTTTGCCTCTAAAATTCAAAACATTGTACAGTATATGCCCAGATATAAAAGTCTTTATTATAGGCTTTCTCTGTACTTAGAATGTACCCTTAATTGGAGGACTGCTTTTTTTTTTAACACTTCAAAGTACTTTTGCTTGTCTATATTTAAACTTCTTTCTCCAGACTGCCCAGTTCTTGTTTGTAAAATTTTCCACTACTCAGGTGGAATCTCCCAACTTTTAAACACTTTTGACTATGGTAAACAAATAACATAACATGGACCATCCTCATCATATGTACAGTTCAACAATGTACTCAATCACTGCCAAGTGCAATGCTGTTGAATTAATGAAATTTGGAAAGGCGTAAGACAGATCAGTTAACTGGGCCGCAGGGAAGAGTGCTTTGTGTGGACTGTGCTGTCATTAGAGAGCTGGCTGGATGTCTTTCTGGGCCCTCTTGAACTCTAGTTGTGTGGACCTACAGCAAAGTGGGGAGATGTGAAGAGCGGGTGAAGGCGGGTGTGCAGCTTGGCAATAGTCTACCCTGAACACTGAAGATAATATTCTCATGGTAACAAAATGGAGACTTTTCACTCTGCTTCTTCTAACCTTCAAGTGCTGTTTTCTTATCTGACTTAGAGGTGAACTGAAAATTCTTATCCAAAAACACTGGTCAGGTGGCCAGTGGCCACAACTGTGTATCCATGCCATGCCTTCTGTGAGGTCTGTGGTCCAGACTAACAATAAAATGTAGGGACCATTTATTGCTAAAACCATAAAACACTTGGAAAATTCCCAGCAAAACAAAAAATACATCTGTATCTTCTTACCTGCTGTTCAAAACTGTCTTCCTTGTATGCTACCCAATCACCCCACTTGCCTTCTGAACTCTCCCCTTTGCTCTGATCTCCTGTGCAAACCTCAACCAAGCCCGCTTGCCCTCTGCTAGTGTTTCTCAGACTGGGTCTCATTTCCCCAGCAGCTCCTGTTGGTTCTCCACTTTCCCCTGGTCTCTGACACCCACCACAGGCTGAGCTTTCTTGGCATTAGCAAAGCAGTGTCACCATCTCTGTGCCCCCTTACATAGAATTCTCATTGACAACCGCTTCCAAAATGTTATCGTCAGTTCCAACGCTGGAGACTTCCATGTTCCTACCAGTCCCAAAACGTAGGGGAGTTGCTCTCCTAGGCCCCATCTTATTAGAGGTAAGTTGGCAAAATCTATCCATTCCTAGCTATGACAAAATCACAGATGATGTCCCTCCCATTGACTTCACACCCAAAAGCTGATGACTGGGAATGGACAGGCTGGATGCTGTCTTTCTCAGGCACCAATGTCGCAACCCAGGAATGCAAGTTCTTGAGTGCTGGCTATGAAACCCAGGACCTCAGTCATGCCAGACCAGCACGGTACCACTGAGTGATGCTCCCAGCCCATGAATGCGGTTTTTCTTTTCAATGCTGTTACTGTCATTTTGCACTTTTTAAAAATTTTATTTTATTAGTATATCTTTACTGTCCATGAAGTTTACATTCATTTTAGGGAGTAGGAACACGTACATAACAACACATCTTGGTTCTCTTTTATTCCTCTTCTTTTCCCCACCTCCCTCCCTCCAGCTCTGCACCTCCTGTCCCCATTTTCATTATTATTTTTATTATTATTATTTTTAGTTCATGTGCAGAACATATGTTTACATTCATTGTGGGTATGTGGTACTTGCATGTGACAAATATTAAATCTTTTTACTTTCTCTCCCTGTCTCCCCCGGCTCTGTTTTCTGGACCCCTTCCTGTTTGCAAAGATTTATCTCCCTGTTTCCTTCTATCACTCCTTTATTTTGTCTTTGTACTGTGTCTTATTCACATAAGAGATGCCATTTGGTATCTAAGCTTGTGTATCTGATTTATTTCATTCATCATTGTATTTTCCCATATGTATCCAATGTCCTATGAATGGCTCAAATTTATCCTTCTTTATACCCCAGTAGTGTCCCAGTACATACAGATGCCACATTTTCTTTACCCACTCATCTATCGGTGGATGTCCAGGCTCCTTCCAGGATTCAGATCCTATGAATTGTGCTGCCATACACCTGGGTATGCATGTAGCACTGTAATGTGTTTCAGCTGTAACTCCACAAAGAAGGATTTGGGATACAGGCAGGATTTGCTACACTTCTTGCATCAATCTGAACAAAGCTCATTTCACTACAAGTACAAAGAGTCCTTGTCTCCCTATTTTATATAAAGTTGAGGATAAAGGTGGGGACTCAATGACCTTTTCAAAGACAATTAGGAAATGAACAATAGCTGAGAAGAGGATACTTTAATGGGTACCTGAAATGGTCTTTCTGCCTGGACCTCCGGAACCACCATCTCTGGGTTCAGAATCTGATGAATATTGAGAATGAGTCAGTCTGAGAATTGTGAGGCTTTCAGAGGCTGTCTTTTATTTATTGGTTAAAAATAAAAATATACATAAGGATTTTTCTTAAAATTTGTATCTAATTGCCACAGAAACAAAACAAATAACTTAGAATTGAATCAAGTTGAGGTAAGTAGTTTCAAAGAATAAGATGTTTTTCCTGTCCGTCATGTTAATATTGGTAAATCTCCCTTTGAATTATACTTTGTGGTGGCTCTGTTATTTTCAGTCCTCTCAGACCCATAGCTTTTTATCACCAATACTATTGTTTTGTCATTTTTATTGCTCTAAAATGAAATTTGTGGAATAATTTTATAATTATAAAACGAATGTCATGATTTTACTACACTAATGATATAAACATAGTTTATATATATACTGCTTATATAATGTTGTTTTTTTTTTTTTTTTTTCCGGCACCAGGGATCGAACTCACAGCCTCATGCCTGCCAGGCAGGCACTTAAGCCACTGAGCCAAACCCCCAGCCCTAGTTTTTTGAGGCAGGGTTGCACTATGTAGCTCAGGCTGGCCTTGTGCTAGCACTGTAGCCCAAGCCGGCCTCAAACTCACAACGCTCCACCTACCTCAGCCTCCCGAGTGCTGGGATTTATATAATGTTCTAACGATGCTAATCAATAAAAGCTTTTTGTGTGTGTACTGGGGACTGAATCCAGTGCCTTCAGACTAAACTATATTTCTAGGCCTTTTTTACTTTTGATTTTGAGACACGGTCTTACTAAGCCATTAAGTTGCCCAGGGCAGGTTTAAACTTGTGATTCTCCTGCCTCAGTCTCCCAGAGAGCTTGGATTACAGGCATAAATAGCCACACTTGGTCTGGAAAATCATTTGCAATAAAATACTAAGTACGTTAGTGTGTGCTACAGCATAATGACTAAAGGAAAAAAAAATGATGCATTTGGGTGTTTGCATCTATAAACAGAAGCCAACTTCAGCCAGCTAAAGTTATTGCTTCTAATTGTGCTGTGTTGTATTTCAGTATCAAAGATCATGTTGCTATGAATCATGCAATTTCACAATGTAATGAACCACTCTCGGTAAAATTTTGAGAGAGCCAAAATAAAATCTTTCCTCAATAGCATATACATTTTTGGAAATTTCAAAATATATTTCAACCATACCCCTAAATTGAATAAATCTAATGAACTGTTCTGATTAATGCTAGCGTATGTTTCACTTTATGAATCTCTGGCAGATCTTTCAAATACAGAGCAAGACCTAACAATTCTTGAGAGCGAGTAAACTAGTGCCTGACCCCAACACCAAATGCTAGTGGTCCTCTCTTATAATGATGACATCTTACACTACATAGAAAAGTGGGACATCAGTCACTGCAACTCTAATGCACAACCACATCAACGGTCTCGACACGAATTTTTATGATGCAATTTTATAAGCTGGTTTTTGTACAAGATGAACTTTTTAAAATGTATTTCACTTATGTTTTGTATCAGCACAAATTAAAATAGGTCAGTAGTAGCCATTGAAAAGAGTTGCCACAGATAATCTGCACAAAGGAAGATACCTACGTGTGGCTGTTAAGTTGGAAGTGTTGCTTTTGATAGGTAAGAGATTTTTAGAATGCTCACACTGAAAAAATGCCTCTTTTTAAGTACAAAGAACCACCCTGAGTGTTGTCTAGATTTCAAATGAAGAATGGTGATACAGTTTCAATTAAGTATCTCAGACCGGTGTTAAGCAGAGATTTGTAGCAAATTTGCTACAACATCTGTCTAGTTTGGTATCCTGTGAAAGTTGTTACTTTCTGAGTAGACATTCTTACAGAATCTTGTCTTCAAAATCAGATTTTCTCTCCTATACGAAAGCATTTCTATGTTTTCTAATTTTGAAATTAATATTTTCTTATAGATATTGTGCAATAAACCTGAAGTAGGATGTGTGGTTTTCAAATGCTTTAACAGCTGATTAAAATTTTACATTTGTGAAATCAATATATTGTACTGGTACAAAACAGTTTTAAATTATATTTCAAAAAGCAAAAAAATAATAAATAAAAAATAAATAAAAATGGCCATTGAGGGTGCTCTTGCCCCTACTTCTGTGTGACTCTATTTCTATAGCAATTAAAGAAAAAGAACAGGCAACCTGAAGTTTTTCTACTTATTCTGTAAATCCTGACAAGATAGTTGATATTATTCAATGTTGCAGTTCTGTGTTTTGAGTAATATCTCCTACAGATCCTTAACATTATAACACAGAAAAAGACATAATTGCCTGGCCTTAACATGCCTAAAATCTGACAGAGATCATAGCACAATCTATAGGATGATAAAAGATATTATCATAACAGTGATAGAAGAAAGGCAAGTTTATGGAGCTCTCAAAAATAATCTCTTTTATTGTTTCACCTTATATGTTTATTTTCTCACACATTTTATAGGTGTTACACATTTCCTTAAATTGTCAGTGTGTCTTCGTACTTGCTTACAAATTTAAGATTTAAAGTGAGAAAAGAAAACCAAGAAAATAAATGGGAAGGAAAGACAAATAAAGAAATAAAATAAACATAACTTAAAAGAGGGAGAAAAGATAGAGAAAAGAAAATTTGAAGCAGAAAAAAAAAGTTGGGTAACAAGTCATGTCGGCTGTTTGTTGCTACTTTTTCTTCATCAGAATTAGCAACCGCAGTGCTCAGAGAAACTTGGGAGGGTTCTGCTTTCTCCTCTGAAGAATTTGTGGGTTCATGGAGTGAGAACAAATTAAGAAAGACCTTTAAATCTCAGATATACTTCGCTCAGGAAAAAAGTTCTCTTAATTTATTTGGTTCTTCTATTTATATTGCTCATTTCTTTCAGTTTTCTGGTGCATTAAATATGAAACAGGATCAGTTCTTTGGAAAGTTCTAAGATTACCAAAGTTTCAGGGCAATAGAAACATGGGCAGGAGAGGAGCAAAGCAAGAGACAAAAATCACACAAGTATCAATCTAGTCATTAATAGACATTCTTGAAGTAAAATCAGTTTAATATGGTACATTATGTTATTAATAAAATTGCAAAATGTTGCTCAGAATTTGAAAACACCAAATTATTTCATACTTTACAGGATTGTAGTTTCATTACTTTTGAGTACATTGATTCATTCATTCCTCAAATATTCAGAAAATCTTTCTAATGCAGTCTCATCTCATAGAGTCTAAATTAATGCTTATTTTGCATATTTCTCATAAATTCTTTTGTTACCATTGTAGTTGTCACTTATTTTTTAAAAAGTACATCTTGAAGACTAGGATGGGGCTCTAAAAATGTCAGCACAAACTTTTTATCTTCAAAGAAAATCTAAGTTAACTTTAGCCCAGTATATCAAAAAAAAAAAAAAAAACAGCAAAAGAAAAAAAATTTAATCACCTTCCTTGGGAATTCATTTTAACACCCAGGAGCCCATTGATCAGAAATATTCTCAAAGTTTCAGTTTCACCATTATTGACATATGTTTAGTAAACCTGTGAATGATTTCTGGAAGAACGGTATAATTGATGATACTGATTAACTGATTTTTAATCTTTAGTATTAACCTTTCAAAAGATATATCTAGAAAATGTTACTATAGCACAAACCTGTAGATTCTGTTTCTCCCGATTTTTAGATATATGAGTTCTCAACAAAGTTATAATAATTTAAAACCTGTCTTGCTAGTCTCTCCCTTGACCTGCTTTTAGCCAGGGTGTGAGTGGAACAGGGACTCTTGTCTGGTGTGTAAACTACAGTGTATCTTTGCATCTGGATGACCTGGACCAGGACGAACCAGAGTAAAGCAAAGTGGAGCGATAGAACCAGACTGTTGAGTCCAATGGGAAGCCTAAGAAAAGACCATAGTTCAAAGCACAAAAATTAGAGAGCTAAGAAAACTGTAGCACCCATTAGACCAATATTACCTAGATGGGCCAAGCATTATATAATGGGAAACACTGTGACTGCTTTATGAATGGCATCTTTCAGAGCCCATCCACAAAGATCAAACTAAGATGGGGAGGGTTGCTCTGATATTCTAGTCTTTCTGTCAAGCTGGATGAAAACATGATTTTGATCAAGTGACAAAATATCATTCTTATCTTCCCTCCCCATTTTCCCTCCCAATGTAAAGAAGTCAATACTGCAGTTCACAGCTAATGGCATAACAAGCAATTCCACAGGTCAATTATCTTCTGCTTAAACCAATGGCTTCCCCCAAAAACAAAGAGCAGCAAATCACAGCAGCTAATTGCTGTTATGCTCAAGAAGATTTCATTGTAAAATGCAAGGTCGTCATTACAGTCCTTGGATTGAGCCACAACATGTAAATAATAGATCCTGAAGAACTGGTAGGGGAGAAAGCAAGTAAGGATGATGCCAATGAAAAATAAGTTCTTCAGCTGAGCCCAGAACTCCTGGTGAGAGAGGAAGGAGTGGTGGAGCTTCCGTATCATGGACACAATAATGAAGATCTGAAGGACCAAAAGCATCATTGCAGTGGCTATGACGAGGATGACTATCATGTAGTTGATGACTTGCACATAAGTGTAGATAAGTTCCTTATGGAACTTAAAACAGTGCTTGTCATTGTAGTCCTCCTTCTTTCCATACTGGGAAAAGACCACAGGCACAAGGATGACAATCACCAAAAGCCACATGCCAGCACTGGCAGCAACAGCATGCAACTTCCTGTAGAATTCCACTTTGTCCTTGCGCTTGAAGAAGATGAGGTAGCGGATGACCAGGATGATCACATAGAAGAGGAAAGTGAGATACATGTGAATGTGCAACATGGCACTCACGAGTCTGCAGAAAGTCAGGCCAAACAGCCACGTCCCCTGGATGAGGTAGGACAAGCGAAAAGGCACAGTCAGCAGGAACACCCCGTGGATCATCACCAGGTTAATGACAGCAGTGGTGGTCACAGAGCGGGTGTTCATCTTCACGAGCAAGAACAGAATGGAGATGACCCCCATTAGTCCTCCAATGAGCACGACAAAGTAGAGCCTGGTTAGATGGGGCGTCAGGATAGGTTTGCAGGAGGAATTCCAGGAGGCATTGTGGCCAGACATCCTGCAGACATCGCCTGGAAGACAGCTTCCACACTTGTTTAGAGCCCCCTCGTGGTACTGATAGGCTGCTTTGTAGTTTATACTTTCACATGACATCAATTCTGTGTACTTTGAGCATGAAGATTATAACCAAGTGTGGCAGCACATGCTGTAATCCCAGCACTCCAAGAAGATAAAGCAGGAGGATTCCAAGTCTGAGGCCAGCCTGGGCAATTTAGTGAAACCCTATTTCAAAATAAAAAGGTGTTGGGATGTAGCTCAGTAGAAAGACCCTGGGTTTAATCCCCAGTACCATACACACACACATGAAAGAATGGAGGTATTTTCTTTGCCTGTTTCCATATCTCTAGACCTAAAACACAGTAAGCCCTCATGTTAGTCTGTTTTCTGTTAATATTTACAAAATATCACAGATAGGGTAACTTTATATATAAAAAAAGTTCACTTTGGCTCACAGTTGTAGAAGTCCAAAGCCCAAGTGACACACATGATGGTGGCCTTCTTGCTGGCTGAGTCATAGAGTGGCTCAGAGCAACACATGGTGAGAGAGCAACAAGGCCTGTGCAGGACAATGTTTTGTTCTGGTCACTCTCCTTTCTGTAAAGCCAGTAGGACTCAGTCACAAGGATTCTACCCTAAGGACTACCTAATCCCAATCCCCTCCCAAAGACTCCACCTCTAAGCACCATAGGTGGATTAAATTTCTACCCTCTAAGTACATCACCATGCAGTTTAAATTTCAACACATGAAACCTTATCCAACACGCACTCAAACTTTATCCATAGCACCCATTGATGTGTGGTCTTTAATAGGAATAAAAACCTCCTCAGTCTCAGAGAAAGCAATTTGCACAGACCTTCAGAGGATCAGACACCATCTGGAGCTGAAACATGAGTACTAGTACTGTAGTGTCTACTGAAAAACACTGTAAGATGGATGGAAAGATGAATGGATGCATGAAGTGTTGAAAAATACTTTCTTACGTATGATTTCCAAGTCTTTCTAACTCATTAGCAAATGACTCAAGAATATTCGCACTTAATACAGAATATTGGATAATTTCAGCAAAATTTCAGTAAAATCAAGGCAGCAGCAAATACTAGGAAGGCTTGTTTGAACTTCTCATGACAGTTATAGTCTCATCAAAAAGGAGGGCCTTGGCTAAGTTCTTCCCAGATTCTCACTAAAAATGTGGCAGGTGTCCCAATTCTCCTCTCCCCTACTTCAAATGCCTTGAAAAGACATTCCTGCTCTGAACTCCTGAAATTTCCACTCACCAAATAATCAGTGTCTCATACTTCTAATTCATTACGTATTATTAAAGATTTGCAAATTGCATAATTTCACTAAAGGTGTCACATTTCCTATTTAAATTCCTGCAAAGGATTGCCATCTCTTTTAAGGTAAAGATCAATGGCTCTTACATGTCTAGCGTGGTCTGAGTTACAGTGGAAAAGTCTAATCATCTTTTGCAAGTGTTCTTAGGAGACATGATTAAAAATCCAGTGAATGCGACTGCCAAATGCCATTCATTGAAAAGGCAGGCTTGGAAAAACACGATGGAATGTCCTCATCCACTTTATTCCCCATATCAGGCTCAAGGTGACTTGAGGCCCTTTCTCAAAGTCAGAATGACCAAGCAAGGTAAATGTTTTGAATCGATTCAGGACATCAAGGCAGCCACGGCAGTACAACTAAAGATACAAAAGAGACCTTTCAGAATGGCTTCAGAAAGTGACAAGTGTGTTCCAAGCAAGAGGGAATAATTTGAGAGGGATTAATGGCAATGTGCCTTTTATTGTAATAATTCTTAAAAAGTTTTTAAATATCCACTGCATTTATATTAGAACATATACAGTATCTTATACTATAATAATTTTAAAATATTTTTAGAATATTCACACAACACACACACAACACACACACACACACACACATACATATAATACAAACCAGACATATGGATTTATCTGTGTTAATGAAATCTCAAGAGGGGAGAGACAATTACTGAAACCTACCTAAAAATGCTTTCTAGTGGGACAGAAATTTATAAAAGATTGAAGAACACTATTAAATAGAAGGTTCCAGCTGCAAAACTACATTATATGATTTCTTTCTCTAGAAAGGGCAAAACTAACCAGAGAGAGAGCAGATCAGTGGAACTCAGGGCCCAAGTTGTTGGAGAAAAGACTGACTTTAAAGGAGTGTGTAGGAACACTGGGATGATGGAAAAATTTTGTGTCATTTAGCTAATATCATTATTATTTATGAAAGCCCATCAAATTGTACAGTTAAAATCAGGGAATTTTCTTGCATATACATATAGCACAATAAAAATTGTATTTTTATAGATAATAATGAGGATTAGGGATGTATCTCAACCTTAAAATACCTGTCTAACATGCAGAAGGCCCCAAGTCCCATCCCCAGCATTATAAAATTAATAATAATAGCAAAAACAACAACCTAATAGTATAAAGTGTCTGCTTTCATAAACATTGCAAACAATTTACAAAAGCTTTGACCCATGCAACCGGGTATTTTCTTGCTGGTTCTACCTCATGCTACACTTACCTTATGTGACATATACTCTCACTACTTACCTTTTAATTTTCCTGTAGAAACGTAGTTCCATCAAGTGGAAATTATCTTGGGTTCACGTCTGAGTTATGAATGAATATGTCATCATAAGTTCTGCTCATCATGTCCTTTGGCTATTGGCCTAGTACAACTGGCTTCTGAAAAAAAGAGTAAAACCAAAAACATATTCCTTGTCTTAAATTTTCTTTGTTTATTACCAACTGCCACAGTCTCTTAGTTTGAGATATCAGAAACACATGTCAATTGTTATGTGCCAGCGATCTGCTGCATACTTGCCTGTACATTGTCTTATTTAATCTTTATGAGAATCCTATGGATTATGTAAAGTATTATTTCACTGTATTTTAGATGATGAAACTGAGCCCTAGACAACATAAGTCAGTTGGTGAAAGTTTCCAATGCCACACACACACACACACACACACACACACAGAGGCTGACCTTATTGTGCATCATGGAGAATCACTGTGATTTTCCCAAGGTCACTTTTCTGCACCATAAACAGAAAGGAAACCACGAATTTATTTGTGTGTGTGTGTGTGTGTGTGTGTGTGTGTGTGTGCGTGCGGTGCTGGGGGATCCAACTGAGGGTATTGTGCATGCTACTCAAGTGCTCTATCACTAAGCTATCTTCCTAGTTCTATGCCAATACATCTCGAAAGCTGCTCTCCCCTCTTTGGATTTCTAACTGTCTTGGTTACTTTTCCCACGTTGCTGAGACAAAACACCTAACACCCAAAATTAGGGAAGGAAAGGTTTATTTAGCTTACAGTTTTTGAAGGTTTCAGTTCATAATCAGCTGGCTCTCAGGCAGGGAGGCATGGCACAGGAACAACACTTCAAGGCAGCAGCAAGCAAAAGCAGCCAGAGCAAAAGGGGCAAGAGAAAAAGGGGGGAAAACAAGCATCTTCTCCCTTGTAGTGTACCCAGGCCACCCCCACTCCCTAGGGCAGATGTAGCGCTCACAAAATCTGTTTGCCCTCCTCTTATACAGGATGAGGATATTCACAAATAACCCTGGCTCCCTGCTGAGTCTCTCAGTTAAACTTCCAGATTTCTCAAGTGGACACAATGTATCAGCCATAACACTTACTTTCGCATCCATTCTAGTTGGTTTACAGCAGATCCTAGAGGTTAACTCACTCAATGTCTATTCTTCCCCTTTCTATTCTGCTTTCCTGTGATAGATCTTTTACAGCTATGGGGCCTGTGTATAATTTGTTTTCTGCTTTTTTATTGCACTATTGTAAAAACCTGGAGGCAAAAACACAGTCAAATGAAGAATGTCAGTGTACACAGAGATTAGAACACCTAGCAAGCCAGTGGTGGAATTGTCTGTTTACTCTGGGACAGCTCTGTTAGAATTCTGATACTCAGTACAGTACAACCTGGATTGCAAATATTGGGATAACTTACTAAACACAAATAATATCAAGGTTATCAAATGCAAATGATATACAGACCAATTGAAAGGCAAAAGTTGTTGCCTAATTAAACAAATAGGATCAAGTACATGACACTTACAAAAGATGCATTTCAATAAATGTATAAAATCTTTGTTATTTCTTTTCTTTCTTTCTTTCTTTCTTTTTTTTTTTTTTTTTTTTTTTTTTTTTTTTTTTTTTTTTTTTTTTTTTTTTTTTTTTTTTTTTTTTTTTTGTACCAGGAATCAAACTCACAACCTCGCACCTGCCAGGCAGGCACTTAGGCCACTGAACTAAATCCCTGGTCCTATTTTTTCGAGACAGGGTCTCACTATGCAGTTCAGGCTGGCCTTGAACTCACTTTGTAGCCCAGGTTGTTCTCGAACTCACAATGATCCTCCTGCCTCAACATCCCAAGTTCTGGGATTAAAGGTATGAGCCACCGTGCCCAGTTTATGAATTATTCTTTTTTTTTTTTTTTTTTTTTCCCGGCACCGGGGATTGAACTCACAGCCTCGCGCCTGCCAGGGCAGGCGCTTAAGCCACTGAGCCAAACTCCCGGCCCTGGTTTTTTGAGGCAGGGTCGCACTATGTAGCTCAGGTCGGCCTTGCCCCGCCTTATAGCCCAAGTCGGCCTCGAACTCACAACGCTCCACCTACCTCAGCCTCCCGAGTGCTGGGATTAAAGGCGTGCGCCACCACGCCTGGCTACATGAATTATTCTTTTTAAAGATCGACTTTTTCTGACACAATTGAACATTTTTTGGTTTAGTATTCATACTCTGCACTTTTTCTGACCTTTTTCCTTGCAGATTTTATGCTTGTTACTTTTCAAATGTGTATTTTGTAAACAAAAATAACTGTTGTGTTTTCCTTATAATGCTACAAATTCAGAGCATTTTCATTCTGTTTACTTCATCTCTCTGTTTTACTGTTTCATGCATTTTAATTCTGCATGTTCCTTAAACCCCACATACTATTATTATTGTATTATACAGTTAATGTTTGAACCATAGTTGTTTCTATTTTCTACTTAGTGTCTTCATCCTTTGTTCTTTAGTTTCTCTCTGCACTTCCATATTTACATTCTTTTAGTACATGTTTCTGCATTTTATAATTTTGTGTGTGAGTTTGAAATTATTTTCATTTCATCTTAACTTTTAGGATCTAAAAACTGCTGCTACTGCTTTAATTAATATTGTGTTTCCTTTTGTTTTATCTTTTCTTTGAGTTTGGTTTTGTTTTATACCTGTTTTTCAGACATTTTTCCCTATTTATTCTGTGACAGTGGGTCTTCCTGCTTTCTTAAATTTAGGGGTTGGTAACTGTTATGACTCCCCCAAAATCTCACGAGCTCATTGGTGGGGCTTTTCAGTGGTGGGTCGATCTAGGGTGTATGAATTTGGATTAAGGGTTGTGATAATTGAATTAATCCACTGACTGGTTTAATGTGATTCTGGTGTGAATTATGGCAAATCCCACTCTGGGTTTGGATGGCACCAACCTATATACTGGTAGCCTAGACTGAATACAAAAGGACATAAAGAGGTTTCCTGCCTCCTGCCTGCCCTGCCCTGAATTCTTTCTTCTTTGTGATGCCGTCTGCCACACCACCCTATCTTGGAACCAGCCAATTTTGGACTGAAACCACTACAGTCGGTGAGCTAAAATAAACCTTTCCTCCTTTAAATTGAGGGTATCCGATATTTTGTCCAAACCATGAGAAAGTAACTAAGACAGTTCCCTTACCCACTTTCAGGAAATTGTCCACACTACTCCTGAAAATATTGTTTTATCTCAATCTCTCCTCTCAAGAGTTCAGCTATATTCATGCTAGATATTTCCCTCTTATCTCTACTTTTTGCTGAATTCTATATGCATTTTCAACTCTGTGCTGCCTTTTAGATATTTCTGAATATTATTATTCAATACTCTTATTTTTGGTTGTACCTAATCTTCTGTAGAACCAACTAATGTGTTCATAATGCCAGATAGGAAGTATTTTCAGTTCTGGAATGTGCAATTATTTCTTTATATAAATTTTACTTTGCTTATGAATTTTCACATATACTATATATTTTTTCTCAAATTTCTTAAAACCTTGAATTCCATATTTATTTTAAAAGACTTGTCAGTAGTACTTGTGGATGTATTTCTATATTTTTTCTTAGTTTTTTATTATATGATCTTAGGGTTAGGGTTGGCATTGCTAGTATTTTATTACCAACTTGTGGATATTTTGAGGGTTTTTTTTAGATAATGTAGTTTCCAAATGATGCTCTATTCCTCCAAAGAAGGGTCACCCTTTCCTCCAATACATTCTGATTATTTATCATCAAGGCTCATTGATAATCCCAGCAAGGCTGTTTGTACTTTTAGGTCTCCTTAGCCCTACTATGTTTTCAACTACTGCCAAAAGTATTATCCTTAACCCCCTTTTCAGGTATATCTGCACTGACTTCTGATCTTTGATGTAAAAAACTGGTGGCAACTCTGCTGTGTTTCTTGGAAGTTTTCAAGCTTAAAATTTTAATCTTCCACCCCCCAAATCTCAGAATTCACCACAATGTTCTCACACATTGAAAAGAACATAAATTCTCAGCCAGCCCTGAATCAGAAAATAGCACTATGACATAATCAGGTGCTTATCTCAGCTCACCTGTTTGATCTTTTAAGTCCTCTGGAGTCTTGTCCTCTTTGCTCATTGCCACTACTACACTTTGCTGTCTTCAAATAAATAACTTCTATATTATATTTTATCTAGATTTTTAGATTGTTCTTGGTGAAAACTCTGACAAGACGATAGCCATTCTGTCTCATGAAGATTCAGAAGCTAATGCAATTTTTAATGTTTTAGTAATGCAATAAACTCATATAGTCTTGAAATCAATTAAATTCAACAGAGGAGCAAGATAATATCCTTTTAAACATGGAAAGATTAGTCCCTCAAAATTCAAAAACTTTCCATTATGAAATGAATGTTTTAGTAATGGATTCTGTCAATTTTTGAAGTGCAATATCTAATTCGGGTTTTCAGCAGGCACAATTCACAACCTGCTCTCATTCATTCTCTCAGACTTGGTTACACTGGTCTTGTTCCAGATGCTGAAATGCCGTAAACTTTTTATCTCTGTGCCATTTGCACCACTACTTCTCACAAGCTCCACACTCTAGCTATCTACTCATCCTTCAGACCTCAGATCTATGCCCTGTGAACCAGAGAACTTTTCTCTCACTTCACACTGGCTCAGGTCAGCCTGATCCTCTCAGAATTCTATGAGTGTAATTAAGTATTTATTTGTGCAAGTCGTACTGGGTGCTTGCATCTTTCAACCCCTACCTTCAGATCATAAATACTATGAGGAGAAAAACTGTGTGCATTTTTACTCTTTTCTACACTTGTATCCATGTCGATAATCACACAGAAAATCATCCCTCAATATTAAGTAGAACTTGTCCTGCTCCTGCCATTTTGTCTGCCTGGACCCAGAATGTTGCCCACCACTTCAGGTGTTTTTTGTACTGTGCTTTGCCCTCACTTCATCAGGATATTGTGTGGGACTCTCAGCCTCAAGTGGCAACTTCTCCATCCTGCACCATGGACCTCTAAACTGTGCCTGCTCTCTCTCAATCTGCCTGCCGGGGGCGCATCCTCCTTTCACATCACTCCCAGGGAGCCAAGGTTTGAATGGACTGGATAACAGGATGAAAGAGCGAGTGAGAGAGAGAGAGAGAGAGAGAGAGAGAGAGAGAGAGAGAGAGAAGGAGAGATGAGAGGTTTAAAAAGGCTGTTCTGCCTAAGAAATCTCTTCTTCTTTGCTTCTTTATACAAGGCACTTATCCTTGTTTTCCTTTTTTGTGAAAATTAAACGCACTGGTAATTGTTGTGTATTATTATGACATATTGTGTATGTTGATTATTTCATCCCCATTGTACCCCTCTCCCTTTCCTTACCACTTCCCATCCCCTTCCCCATCTCTAAAAGTCTACTTTTAGTTTCTCATCATTCCTCCTTTTAGTGATTCATTGATCATTTGAAGGAAAATATGCAAAGGAAAATATGCAAAATTTAACTTTCGGAGGCTGACTTATTACAAATGACACCATGGATTTCAGTTTCACTTGCTTTCTGCAAATGACAAGATTTCCTTCTTCTTTATGGTGGAATAATACTCCATTGTATATGTCTACTGCATTTGCTTAATTCATTCATCTGTTGATAGGTATCCAGGCTGTTTCCACAGTTCAGCTATTGTGAATTGCACTGCTATAAACATGGGTATGCATGTATCATTACAGTATGCTGTATTCTTCTTGGAAGATAACAATGAGCGCTATATGCTATAGCTGGGTCATATGGTGTTTCTCTTTTTAGTTTTTTGAGGAATCTCCATATGAATTTCAAAGGTGGTTGTTCTAGTAATTTACACTCTCACAGACAGTATTGGAAGGTTCCTTTTCCTCCTGCATCTTTGCCGGCATTAACTGTTTTTTGTAATCTTGATGTTAATAATTTTGTGTGAATGCAGTTTTGATTTGCATTTCCTTAGTGGATAAAGATGTTGAGCATTTTCCCCCCTTATTTATTGCCATTTATACCTCTTTTGAAAAGTATCTAATTCAATAAATTTTCTCATTTGTTGGTTGGACTATTTGTTTTGGGGGCATTAATGCTTTGAGTTCTTTATATATTCCAGGTGTTAATCCTCTATCAGAAGACTTAATTGTCTTCTGGAAGATAACTTCATCCTATGGAATAAGCACTGTACATCCAAGATAGTTCACCAGCTTTTGAAAGCCAAGCAAGCAAGAAAATAGGGCAATTGAAGGAAGAAAATAAAGAAATAAAAGCTCTTGAGCTCACAGGCAGTAAGTAAGGTCAGATAAGGATTAAGGCCAAATTTCTTCCAAGGGAGAAGAAAAGAATCAATTTATTCAAGAACCATCTCTTCATATTGAATATGTCTCTAGCGATTGCTGATTTTTTAATCAGTCCTTTCTTTTCTTTCTCCAAGAGATAACTCACTCTTCCATGTACATGACTGACTTGCCCAGTGTCTCACCAGTAGCACTGGGCACTGACCATCCCAAGTGGTCATAGTAGCCTGTCCTCCAGTCCACAATGACAGAGAAGCATGCAATATCAACAATAATAGTTTTTTCAATATCACGTTAAAGAATTGCATTCTCCAAACTGAAAGCTAAAGCATTGAAATCTGCAGGCAATTCTCATTTGAGTTTGGTTTTAGCAGTGTCTGATTAATCTTATAATTCAAATTTCTTTGTACAGCGGTTCCTTTCAATAGCAATTAATAGCAGCATCAATTCAATTAAAGCAAACATATTTGTTTGAACCTAAGCTTTTAAAGATTTTCTAGTCTGTTACCTTAAGTGTCTGTTACACTTGAATGCCCACAAAGAATAGAAGAAATTTCAAGTTTCTGCACAAAATAGGATGTTCAAAGCTTAAAATCCTTTGGAGGAAATATCTTCATAACAAAAAAATTTCAGCTCACACCAAAATAATAAATGCTGTTTAGAAATGTGTTCGGTGCCTTACTTCAGAATAACGGCTTGGTAATGAGAACAAGGCACAGTGTCTGAGAATGCAGTGGACTGTGAAGTGGTGGCTGGCTGAGTCTGAAGCAGACAGGCCTGAACGCGAACTCCACAGCCAGGATCTGGTGACCTAGATCAACCGAGCCAGTACCCACAGCCACAAGCTCAAGGACAAATAGAGGTGATGGCTTTGAAATGTGTTATACTCAGATTTTGCCAAGTGCAGTAAAATGCTGTGTTATTAAATGAGAGACTCTGTTTCTTTTCCTGAATGTCAAGTTTACATGATATGTGTTTAGATTTCTTAAAAGTGAGGCTAGGGTTTTGAAATACTCCCTGAGCCTTGGGACACAGATACTTTGAAAAGGAAAACCAAACAAAAGATCAACAACAACAGCAACAAAACTACCAAATCTAGAAGTCACCTAAGATAGAGTGTATATTTGAGACCCAATTATTATTAATTAAAGACTCCACATCCAAATGCTGCAGGAAGAAAATGTATACTAGCCCAGAATTTAGTACAAGGTGATAACTATTATATCTGCAATAATTCAGTAAACTCATGAAACAAAAAAGAGAGAAAAAGACATCCTAAAGATGAGAGAGGGCAAGAGGAGGAGAAAGAGTGAAGAATAAAGAAAGAAAAAAGAAGGAAAAGAATAAGGAGAAAGGGCCGGGAGTTTGACTCAGTGCCTTAAGCACCTACCCTGGCAGGCGCGAGGTTGTGAGTTCAACCCCTAGTGCCGCAAAAAAAAAAAAAAAAAAAAAAAAAAAAGGGAGAAGAAAGAGGAGGGATAAGAGAGAAAAGAACAGGACAGGCACTGGGAGTCCTAAGTAGAATGCTAGAGCTACTCTGTGATGCTTTTCTGGGCTTGGGTCTTCACAACAGGAAAAGAAACAAATATCTTGATTATTTACCCAGTTAATTCTCTAGTAGAACAGGAGCTGTTTGCTCACCAGGGATGCTGATTCATGCAAGACTTGAAAGCAGAAAACTGATGCCCTTTTTGCTTCCAGAAAAGTAATCCATCACAAATATGAGAAACCTAGAAATTTTTTTAAAGACAACATTAACAACATGGATTTATTGGTGATATTTTCATATCTCATTCATGTGTCTCTATTGTATTTTCTCTTCCTAAAATGTTCTATCCTATTCAAATGCTCTTCCATGTGCTTGAGGGACAAACTGAGATTCCATTTCCTTCAGAAGTCCAGGGTGGTCTCCACAGACGTTCTCAGCTGCCTTCTTGAAATGATTTATGCATGTTCTCAGTTCTTCCTTCATTTTCTTTAATTTTTCTCTTTCAAGTGTATATTTTAGTCGTTTGTGAGCTTGACTGCAACTTTAAATTCATTTCAACACTAGATTTTTTTTAATTGAAGCCACAAGTTGTTCAATGAATGGGTGAAATGATGGTGAAAAATTCCCGGAGCTATTAAACCTTCCTGGGACGGTGCTATGTGTAACTAGATCAGCACCTGATGGCAGGATCCAGTCATAAACTGTGAACCCCAGGCACTCTTCCAAGGTAGCATGGCTGCCTCTCTGGCTGTCCCCGGGCCACATTCTCCTGGACAGAAATCCCTTTTCTATCTCTATGAATGACCCAGAAGGCCAGCGTGAAGCCTGGCCTCAAATTCCAGTTTTCACCTGTCCTCTCTCATTCTCCTACTTGAAACCGTGTCATTTAATTCCCTTTGCAATTTGACTTCAGTCTACATCGCAAGGCACAATTCTCACAGCTCTCTTTCTTCGTCCTCATCCTGCAGCCCAGATGTACTTTCCATGCCTGGAATGTCCTCTTTCACCCTTCCAGTTGTCTCTTTTCTCTCTGCACTCTAAATGCATAGCTAGACACCTAGACTGATGTCCAAATTGCATCTTGAAGTTACTTCATTTCTCTTCTTGAAAACATTTCATGGTCTCCTTATATCCTGCCATTTGAGAGGCATCAGGGCTCACTGGCTTCTGGTACCTCTCACCCCTCTGGAGCACCAGGACTCTCCCCTCTTTCCCGCATGAGTTCTTCTTTTGCTCTAACCTCAGTCCACACACTGGAGAGCTCTTTGGATTTGCCTAAGGCTGGCTGGTGGTGATTTCTTTGTGTCTTTCCATTTCCTATCCTAGGCCTTACACACAACCTTGCGTGGGCCTTGGCTGTTATTGCGTGTGGATCAAGGACTGCCCAGCAGTCAGAAATGAGACATGGAAGTGGTTTCTCTGGCTCTGTAATAAAGAATCTATGATGGAACCCACCTCAGTCTGCAAAATGAGAGTCCTACAATATTTATTGACTCCTCCAAAATAATAAAGCAATTCACATCCTTATGAGTGTGCAGACTTTAGTTACCAGAACCACTTTACACTTCTAAACTGATGATCTACAATCTACTTTAGGATTTCTCACTTCACTTATTAAACAAATAATATCATTTTAAGTGTTTATTGTGTAGTAGGTAGAGAGGATCATGAAATGAATAGAACACATTAGGTCTCCTGCAATTAAATCTCCTGTTTAGTAGGAGAAAAGGAAGTATATGAATTATTTACAGGAGTTACTAGAGTCCCATAAAAATTCCTACAGATTAGGAAAGGGAAATAGTTAAAGTAGTTTATAGTAAAACTACCAAAATGGATTAACAAATGCTTGAAGATAGATATGTAACATGTACTGGATTCTTTCTTTTTTTTTTCTTTAAGTACTGGGAATTGAATCCAGGGAGTGTCTGGGAAGTTGCACACCCTAAGCAAGTGCTCTACCCCTGAGCTACATCCCTACCCTCTGGACAGGATCTTGAAGGATGCACTGAGTTTCTGGAAGTGAAGAGAAGGAAGTAAAGCACTGCAGCAGAAGACCAGCATCTGAGCAAAAGCTTGGATACATGCTCAGGGAATTACCAACAGTCAAATGTGCCTGAGTCAGAAGATAAATGAGTAGAACACAACTGATTCCTGTAGATGAGGCATAACAAACACACCCTATGTTGCCACACCAAGGGTTTCCTAATTTATCCTGAAAATTATGAGATGCGTTATGAGATGTCAAGTGACATTTTAGTATTTCAATTTCAAAAGCTTATTTTGGCAACAGAGTAAAGTTGGAGGAGGGCACGCCCCCCCCCCCGACACACACACAATGTGATATCATTGGCTAGGTATCATGCTGATCAGGTTTAAATGGTATAAGGCAAATTGGCACAAGTCAGTGTCAGGAGAGTTTGCTGCCAAACTGAACAAAAAAGGAAAACATGTTGGAGAGGGACGTGAATGCTCCAGCTGAGGCTATCTGCAAATGGTGACATCTTCATAGCCAATGTAGACATAAAAAGACAAGAAATATCTTTGAACATTTTAGGCAATCAAATATCCTATTAGATAGACACCTCCAATATCTCAAGCAAGAATTATCAGAATAATTAGTTTGCTAAAAAGACAAAGAGGAGAAAAATATAATTTTACATGCCCTTAGGAGGAAAGACAGTAATGTGGGGAAAGACTGAGAGCTGTTATTGAAGTAAAAATATTACTACTTAAGAACTAATGAGCTTATGAAAATATTTAAAGAGATTTTCACAGATGGAACAACAACAACAGGAGGACACTTTAAAGGAAAAAGTAAGAAACAAAGACTGCAAGTTTTGACACCATGTGGAGGTCACAAAATGGAATGGAATTCTTGGATAGATAATCAAAGAACATTCACTACGCATAAAAATGGTAAAATATTACGTTGAGAGGTCCCACCTAGCACTGAGAGGAAATAATAGAAAAGATTCCTCTTTAGACACAAGAAGACAAACTCACAAGGATACAAACCTGTATATCTGTGACAATGCCTAAGGCTAATAAGCATCTCTGACTTAGTGAAGTATCAAAGCTAAGCTCCACCCCCACACCAGGCAGACACATAAAGGGGTCCCTTGCATAGTTCTCTTTCAGGTTCTATCTTCCAGTTGACCTGACAGTCATGTCTGATTTCTTGTTTTCCCCCAAAATTCATCTCCACTCCTATAGCAGATCCTTTCTCAAGAATCCATGTGAGACTTCTGGGTCAGATTCTTTTCTGTAGAGGATATTACTGATCAAATTGACAAAATGTTAACAAAGCCTGAATTTTAAGTGATAGAATTGCATCAGTGCTATTTTCCTGAACTCGCCCCCTACATGTGGTTATGTGAAAGAACATCTTATTTTTAAGAAACATACACTATATACCACAGGGATAAAAGCAGTACATCTTCAAGTTCATTTTCAAAACAATCCAAGAAATTATAATAGACTTATTTAAAAAGTGAAAAAGTCAAAGTGGTAATATATATATATATATATATATTTGGGGAACTGGAGCAAAGCATATTTTGGAGTTCTTTATACCATACTTATAATATTTCTGTAAATGCTCTGTGTGAAAGTATTCCTAAATTAAAATACTACAAAAATAAAATAAATCTAGAGCTGGTCAAATTTCCACACTTACCTTGTTTTGATGATAATTCAGGTCACATCCTCTCTTGCTGAGATTATATAGTAAATTCATGAATTCTCCTTTCTTCTAGTCCTGACTTCTCTATAGACTATTTCCAGCTCTAAAGCCAGATAAATCTTTAAAAGTTAAGTAAGATGTCATTCTTCTTAACCCAGTCATCCAATGGCTTTTTATCCTACTCAAGAGGCCAGTCCACATGGCCATATAGGATTCAAGTCCTTCTCCTCAATCCGTATGTTGTTGATCTCCCCTTTTGCACTTTTGACTTTCACTAATTTATGCAAACAGAACATAGTGACTTTTTACTTTCCCTCAAACATCACTGGCATACTCTGACCTCAGGACCTTTGCACATTAAATCCTTCACAGTTATCTGCTCTTTCCTCAGTTATCTGCACAGTTTGTTCTCTCACTCACCTGTTTTATGCCCTTGGCCAAGGTCACTTCTGAGTAACTTCATCCTCCTTCTCAACTTACTATTCCCATAGCACGTGTTAATGGTGTATCATACGATTTACTTGTTTGTTTGCCTGTTTCTCTCTCCACAAGGATATGAACAAAAATTGAGGAAAAGAAATCTAGTTTTGTTCCAACTTTTTCCACCAACACCTGGAACAGTATTTTGTACATTACTGTTTCTCAATAAATAATTGTTGAGTGAATTAAACCAGACAACCTGCAAGTTTCCTTCTAGCATAAAAACATCAGATAATCTATAAAAGAATTGGAAACAATCATCATCAGATTGTTGAAAGTGTGAACACTGGAAAAAATCTGAATAGTTTTAAAGTCATATTTTGAATTGGTGATTCTGCTTTCAATCAAACTAGCAGTCAAGTGAGTAAGAGGAAAGGTATGTTCTATCCTGTGAAAAGTCAGAAAGTTTGCCTCTCAGGTCCTCTCCAAATTACTTTTTGTATATTCTAGAAAAATGAAGAAGTACCTTCAAAAGAGAATATATAGCTATACAGCTTGCCAAAAATACAACAGTGAGCCAAAATAATTAAAACACATTTAATTCTAAAACATGAATGGCCGCACAAAACTAAAATACCCGTGGTGTCAATACGGCAGGAAGGGGATAATAAGAATTATATGCAAAATTTTTACTTTACTAAGGAGAGAATTAACACTGCTATTTGACTGTAGTGAAACCACAAAATGAAAGCTTAAACACCTCATAAAAATTTAAGGGTGATCTCTTAGTTACCAGAAGTTGAATGTAACTTACACATTACTCAAAAGAAAGACGAAACACAGCACAGACAATCCAATCAAAGACAGGAAGAAAAAAATAAAACAAGCAAATATGTCAAGTAGACAAATTTTAAAAAGTCAATATACCTGAAATTATGCTCAATAGAAATGATTCATAATTTGTTCCTTCTTAAACCCATCAAAAAGAGAAATTATGTACACAGTTCAATGGATATATTAAAAACTGATTAATTCCCACACTTGAAAAGGGTGAATTTAATGGTTGGTGAGTCACCTCAATAAAGCTATTATTTAGAGAGACAGAGATAGAGACAGAGAAGTAGAAACTATTTCATGAAATTGAAAGGAAAGGAGTACTCTCAAAATCATTGCTGGAAGCTACCATTACCCTGATTCCAAAGCCAGACAAGAATCTGATCAACAAAGAAAACTATATGTCAATCTTTTTAATGAATATAGATGCAAAAATTCTCAACAAGACACTGGCAAAAGAATGCAACAAATTATCAAAAAGATCATACATCATGACCAAGTAAGCTTCATCACAGGGATGCAAGTACGGTTCAACATATGTGAATCAAAAATGCAATATGTTCAATAAACAGAACCACGGACAAAAATCACATGATCATCTCAATAGACACAGAAAAATGCTTTGACAAAATCCAAGATCCATTCATGATAAAAATTCTGGAAAAAATAGATGCAGAAAGAACTTTAACTTTATCTGAAAAAAAGTCATTTGTGACAAACCTACTGCCAAAACCATATTAAATGGGGGAAAACTGAAAGTTTCCCTCTCAAATCAGAAACAAGACAAATATGTCTACTATCACCACTCTTGTTCAGCGCAGTACTGAAAATATTAACCAGAGAACACAGGCATGGGAAAGAAATAAAGTGAATATATACAAGAAAGAAGAAGTCAAATCATCATTACTTGTAAACAACATGATCCTCTACACAGAAGACCCAAAAATTCCACAGAAAGATCCCTAGAATTAATAATCAAATTCAACAATATAGCAGGATAAAATATCAACACAAAAATCAATAGCATCATGTACACTAAATATTGAACTCACAAAGAAAATACACCATCCATAAGCATCAAGAAAAATGAAATACTTAGGAATTAATCTAACCAAGAAAGTAAAAACTACAGTACCCTGAAAAAAGAAGTTCACACTTGATCTTAATCAAAATTCCAAGAAGTGATGAAAAAGGAGTTCAAAACACATCTAAAAATGGAAAACTCCCCTTGTTTCTGGGTAGACAGAACAATTAAAGTCAAAAGAGTCATACTTGCAAAGTTGATATACAGATTTAGCCCTATCCCAATCAAATAAAAACGTCACTCACAGGACTAGAGGAAACAATAATCATAAAATTCATAGAAGTAGAAGAGACCCGAAGTAGCAAAAGCAATCCTGGATAACAAAAGAAAAGCGGGAGTCATCAAAATCTTGGATTTGAAATTATATTACAAAGTTACAGTGGCAAAAATGGCAAGGCAGTAGCACAAAAACAGACATCTGGATCAATAGAAATGACCCCAGACACATTAGGCTATTTGATCTTTGACAAAAGTTCCACCTCTCCCAAAACGCACTAGAGGAAAGATAATCTCTTTAATAAATGGTGCTGGGAAAACTGACAATCCACATGCAAGAGGTTGAATCCAGATCCACATATCTTACCATGCACTGAACTAAAATCAAAGTGGATTAAAAATCCATTAAATATTAAAACAAAAATACTTAATCTGATGAAAGATAAAGCAGGAGACTCCAAGAAGAGCTCAGCAAGGAGACTCAGCTGCTACTGCTGTGGATAGCCAGGCCACCTTAGGAGGGACTTCCCTAAGAGCACCCTAAGCCATCTCCTGACTGCAAAGACTGCCACAGGAAGTGAAACTGCACTCTGAGGCAGAGATCCCAATGCTCAGATTGGTCTGTCAAGGGAATCCAGCAAGACTAAAGGGCCTTGGGGAGCTCTACCTCCTCCCTCTGGCCAGACTGTCATCTCCACCTGTCATCTCCACTCAGGAGCCCTGAGTAATCATGATGAGAGGTAAAAACCAGCCTATTGCTGGGCATCAGCACGAGTCTTTATCCTTCTCAACTCTGGCTTTCCTTCCAGGCGTCATACCTCAGTCACCAAAAAGCATCTTGCTTAAACTGTAACTGGGATAACTTTCTTTTCACCCATTCCTTTTAGTTATGCCTAAAAGTCTAGCTTTCTTCCTGAGAGATTTTACCCTGTCTAAATACATATATATATATATATATATATATATATATATATATATATATATCTCCAGGTTGTCAACTAATCAAAATGGTGCAGACTGGTTTTTACAAATACAGAACATATTGTTGTTCATATATAAAAACTTGAGAGTGTTTTTCATTGGTCAAATTAATGTATTAATCTGGTTCTCATACATTATCAAACCTTTAGAGATAATTATAACTAAAGCTAGAGGAATTATGACAAAATGTTATACTCCATCAATAAAGGGATCTAAGAGCCAGTGGATTACAATTGCTATCCCTTAAACAACAGTTTCTAAAACTTACCTGTCAGCTTTAATGCTTATGCTTTGATTATACATGCTTTTGTGTACATACTTTGATTATACACACTATGATTAAAATTTGTTCTTGCCTAAAAGATGACAAACCTCAAGTCATCATAAAGATAAAACCAATAACAAATATGCTAGATTCCTTTTAGATTCTTTTTACTAGGATTCACTAGACCTTGTCCAGAGAGTTATATGGTATATATCAAGGCCTTAACTATACTCAACAGGCCTTAAATGAAGAAGTAAAATTAATGAGACAGGACAGGCCCCAAACTGGATGGCATTAGACTTTCTAACAGCAGCACAGGGTGGGGTGGGCACTTGTGTAATTGTAAAAACTAAGTGTTATGTGTACATTCCTGATCATTTTGCTAATATCTCAATAACTGTTCAAGAAATTAGATGACAAATCAATGCATGTCAGACTCTAAAATTTCCTGAACCTTATCCTTATCCTCCTTATGGGAAGCCATTACTAGCTCTTCTTGGTGGAAATCTTTGTTAACTGTACTCACACTTATCCTGTTGATTCTATTATTTGTCCCATGCATAGTTAATTATTTCTTTGACTTTGTCTGATCCAGACTTAAAGTCATACACTTATCCAAGTTGAAAATGCCTGATGCTAAAGCTAGACCCTCTGCAGAGTATCCCTGACTGCTGATCAACAACTACGACCCCCTTCAGCCTGAAGAAGCCAGAATGGTCATCACCCATTTCTCCCTCATGATAGTTCGGGATACTTCTTCAGAGGGGGAAATGTTATAGGCAGCTGAGTTAGTTAGAAATATTATAAGCAGTCAGACAGAACTGGGCCCTCAAAGGAGCCAATGTAGAAGACCAGATATCTTACAACCTTGGAGGAGACAGACACTTCTTCTGCAGGCCAGATCTCAAGACAAAAAGGCAAAACAAATGCAACCACACCCTAAGTATAAACATCAGGGATTGGTATTCTTAACGGGTATCCTGATCATCTGAGGAAGCCAGAAGAAGCCACTAATTCAACCTTCTACAGGCAAAGGCCCTGTTCCCCCTTGCAACATGACTCGCTTTCCTGTTGGATCCCAAATTAATCAATCTTTCTCGAGTAATTATACTCATAAACTTATTGGTTGACCATAGTTCTGTCCCACCTCATGCCCACCTGCCTTGCAAGTTCCCGTTTTTCCCATTTTAAACCCATCTCACCTCGTGGTTTTGCTCTGTAAAAGTCCCTAGAAAAGACAGTCTTTGGCAATCCACTCAGGACCCCTCCTGTCTCTCTCAGAAGCTTTCTTTCTCTCAATAAATGTATTCTGCTAAAATAAAGAAAGAAAGAAAAATAAAACAGGTAAAGCTCTTGAAGACATAGGCATAGGTAAGGATTTCCTGATCAGAACATCAATAATGCCAAGAATTGACAAATGGTATCATACCAAATTAAAAAGCTTCTGCACAGCAAAGGAAACAATCAGCAACATGAAGAGACAACCTGCAGAATGCAAAAAAAAATTCTCAGCTACTCCTTAGACAGAGGACTAATATCTAGAATATATGAAGAACTAAAAAAAAAAATTAGATGCCCTCCAAAAAGACCCAACCAAAAATGGGCAAGTAATGAATAGACACATCTCTAAAGAAGTGCAGATGCCAGATAAATAAATTAATTAAAAATGTTCAATATCATTGTTCATTAGAGAAATATACATTAAAATAACACAGAGATTCATCTGTATTCCAGAAAGAATAATTATTATCAAAAAATGAAATCATGACAAATGCCTGCAAGAATGGAGGAGTTGGGCAGAAGTCTAGTACAACCATCATAAACATCAGTATGGAAATTTCTTGAAAAAGGAACACTAGAAATTCTACTTGGCCCATCTGTTCCCGCTTCTAGCCGTCTTCCCAGACTAATTAAAGACATCACATTACAGTGATACATACATACTCATGTTTATAGCAGCACAATTTATTATAGATCGATTTTGGAAATGGTCTATATGTCCATCAACAGGTGAATGAATAAAGAAAATGTGGTATTATACACAATACTCTGCCATAAAGGATAAACTTGAGTCACTGCAGGCAAGTGGATGCACCTTTAGACCATAAAGTAAAATAAGTCAGACATGCAAGCTTAAATATCACATGGTTTTTCTTATATGAGAAACCTAAAGTATAAAGAGCAAACTAAAAGGCCAATAATGGGAAGTAGGGAGATAGATCTTTTTCAAATGGAAAGGGGTCAAGAGAAGGAAAAGGAGAGAGAAAGGCAAGGGAAAGGAGATGAAAATAAATAAATAAATAAATAAATAAATATGCTATATCGGTGCACCAACACACCACAAAGAATGTAAACATTATGCACTGCAAACATGTAGTAATAAAAAATAAAAGCTGAAAAATATTCCACGAAGAGAGAGAGAGAGAGAGAACTGGATGTGGTGGTACTCACTTGTAATCCCTGTAATTCCAGCACTCTGGGAGGATGAGGCAGGAGGATTGTAAATTCAAGCCAGCTTGGACAATTTAGTGACTTAGTGAGAGACTGTCTACCAATAAAAAATTTAAAAAAGGATCTGAATGCAGCTCAGTTTCTTTTTTATTTATTTATTTATTTATTTGCTGCACCAGGGATCGAACTCACAGCCTCACACATGCCAGACAGGCGCTTAAGCCACTGAGCCAAACTCCCAGCCCTAGTTTTTTGAGGCAGGGTCGTACTGTGTAGTTCGGGCCAGCCTTGTGCTCGCATTGTAGCCCAAGCCGGCCTCAAACTCACAATGCTCTGCCTACCTCAGCCTCCTGAGTGCTAGGAGCAGCTCAGTTTCAAAGGCCCTGGATTCAACACCCTATGTGAGGGAGGGTGGGGGGAGATTGTGTCAGACGCTAACACCTGGTCATGGGGAAGGAGAGGGAGAAACATTGACAGTGAATGAAGGCAGGGGCTGGGTTGTGTCTCAGTCGTAGAGAGCAAGCTTGGCATGCACAGGTCCTGGATTTGAGCCCTAGCAGTTCCACCTCTGCCTCTGGAAACAAAGCCCTTCCCAGGATGTAGCATTAATACAGGGTGACTCTGGGAGAACTAGATAGAAGGCTGCACCTACTGGCTACTGGCCAAGCTCTGCTTAAGGACACCCCCATGTGTTCAGCTCCAGGACACCCTGAGGAGGCGGAAAGGACACAAAGCACAAGTGGTTTCCTGAGAGAGGCTCTTTGGAGGACAAATGGAGTTCTGCCTTTGAGATATCCTCACAAGCTATTACATTTTGTGTGTTCCTTCAAAGTGAATAGGAGCAGTCACTTTCATCATTCACTCTGCAAAATTCCAGCAACATTTTACCCAAAATGTATTGAGAAAAGACTCCGAGGTGACAGCTTCACATTAAGGATCATCTCAGGGTAGCCAAAAACAAAACAAAACAAAACAAAACAAAACAAAACAAACAAACAAAAAACTGTCTAAAACTACCCAGAGCGTTAACATCAACAAAAATTAATTCCAAAGAAATCTGTTTGAAAGAATTACGTGCCTATGTAGCATATTAAAAAGTCCTTCAAAGTCACCCTTTTTCATACTGATGCTGAGCCAGAAGTAAAGTTAACCCCTCAGTGTTACTGATCAAAATATCCACGCCATCAAAGGGCATCGTACTGGTTTGAGCAGTTATTTATACTGTCACTTGGGGAGTGAAGTAGGCTGCAGGCTTTGGAACCAGTGATAATGCATGGTCTGGTTACCCAGGAGGAAATGGAAGCTGAAGTCTAAGCCTCATGAAACTGAAACTCTGAGGCTTTATACTGGGCAAGAGCCACATCACCCTGTGAGGCGCTTCAGGCACCTGTCTTGCCAACTGCTTCTCCACAGGAAGGAGCTGTCTGTGATGAGTTTGTCACACCCTAGGGAGAGCTCCGCACATATCTGTAGGTGGAGAGGTACTAAGATGTGCTGTGAATTCTGATCCCTACCCTACAGGAAGTCTTGCTTGTAAGAAATTTCTATCCCAGAATTTTGCTTTGTTCTTGGGAAATTCTGGGAGTTGGGGGGTCCTGGAATTCCTGAGTGCCCTGTGTGATACCATGGTCACTTCTCCACTTCACTCCCCCCACCTGCTGTACTTTATCCCCCAACTCCTAAAGACAGTGATGTAATATGCCAGAGAAGCACGCTTGTATGAACATTTATGGGAGGAGGGCGTCAGGCAGACAGTTCTTGGTATAGTAGTCCTCCCTCCTCCACTATTTAGCTTCCCATTGTTCCAGCTACCCACAAACACCTGTGGAAAAATCCCCCCCACAACTCATAAATTTTAAGATCCATGTCATTCTGAATACTAATGATGAAATCTCATGCCATCCCTCTGGGTCCTAACTAGGATATGAATCGTCCCTTTGTCTAATGTGTGTCCCTGCCTATGATAACAACCACTTAGTTACTTACAGAACAGCCATCTAGGTTACAGATCAGCAGTCACAGTACCACAGTGCTTGTGTCAAGTCATCCTTATTTTGCTTAATAACAGCTCCAAAGTGCAAGTGCAGAAATGCTTGCAGTTCAGATATGCCAAAGAGAAGCCATGCAGTACTTCCTTTAAATAAAAAGGTGACCTAATAAGGATAGAAAGAAAAATCTTATGCCAAAGTTGAGGCTGCTAAGATCTAAGGTTTTTTAAGAAGAAAACATGTTCTTGCCCTAAAACTGTGAAGAAACAAAAGGAAAGTTATGCTAGTTTTGTTATTGCACCTGCGGAAGTTAGGGCCAGGGTGAGCATTAAGTGCTTGTTAGGATGGGAAAGGCATTAAGTTACTGGGTTTGGAACTTTCATATCTCAGGTTTCAGCCACTCAGGAGCGATTTTGGAATGTATGCTCCAAGAGCAGATGGGACCACTGATTTTAACAATGCTGGTTGCTTCCTTATCTACAGGTCTCCTTAGGTTCCGTGAGACACCAAAGCATAAGGCAAAAACAGGAATGCACTAAAGTAGGTTGTTTTTCTGAGATTACTTCATGCAGTTCACCTGCAGTGGGTTCCATCCACAGCATGACAGTGGAGTTTCTTTCCTTCCTTCCCATTGGACTAGTTTGTATATTTAACTAACCAACTCCTTACCTGCTTTATTTCTTCCTAGTAACTACCAGGATTTTATTCCCTTTTCTCAGTTTTTTACAAAAATATTAGAAAAAGAGGCAGCTGAATGAAAAGAACTAAGAAAATATTAGATGAGCAGATTCTTTCTACTCATTCATATTTTAGTATATTCCCTGCTAGCATCTTTCTATGTACCTGTGTGAGCTAGAAAGTAATAATCACAGTGTACCTCCATTTTTAAGACATATTTTTCATTAAAAGAACTGGAATTTGATGTGTCTTCAATTTGAAATGACTGCATAATGTCTTCTCAAGTAGATGTCTCTGAAATCATTTAACCACTTTTTCAAGTGGTGTATTTCTAACTTAATATTGTTATAAATAACTTTGACAAATGCTTTTGTGAAGTAAGTATTTTACATATTTTGGATGATTTCCAGAAAGTGGTATCTAAGAAGAGTGGTCATACAAAGTGGTAATATTTATGGATATAGATTTAGATGCCAAACTGATTTACATTCAAAGATACAAAATACTGCTTACAAGTTCATTCCTGTTCTCTAAATTAAGCTATCCCTATTATGTATTTTAAAAATATTTTATCCAGATGACTCTAATCAGCTAGCAATATTTACTTGAAGTTCTTGTGGGCAAAATTGTGAAATTAGTAAGAAAAGGAATAGCAGGGGAAAAATATGATCCTCAAGAAATTCATTACTCCTGAAGACTTACACTCAAATGCCAGCTGTTGGTGAGCCAAGCCTACAGTGTAAGAAAACTCCCCTAGAAGTTCTTCAGATGTCCCCAGCTCAAACAATGACTCCCCTTTACATCCAAATGGAGCCCTGGAGAAATCATTGACTTCTATCTTAGGGACAAATATAACCTCTAGGAAATCCAGGTTTCATGCCAGCACCAAATCTGAGGAGAACCAGGAATGGAAAATGAATTTAGAAAATGTTGAGCCCATTAATCAGGGAAAAGATAGCATTTCATTTGCAAAATTAACCAACAATTATGGTTGAAAAGCAATAGATTTTCAAAGTGAATTTGATACAGAACCAACCAGGCTAGGCTGTTGAAGCTAATCCTCACTCCCTATTCAAGCTGGTGCACCTCTGATTTATGATTCCTGATCAATAATGGGTGTGTCTGTTTTAGTATACCTGATTGATGACTAGGATGGCAAGTCCTGAGTAGTTACTCTCTTTCTGGAACTATGATGCGAATCACACATATGTTACTTACAATCCTCTCAAGGGGTCTAGGATGTGGGTGTTTTCATCCCAGATTTCCGATGAAGAAATTTAAGTTCAAGGAAGTTAAGCAGCTCTCCCAGCTTTCCTCAACTACCAACTTGCAGCACTGATATGAGACCCTCATATTGTTTAACTCTTAAGCCCAATTGTTCTGCACCACATCACAGGGCCACAGCACTACAGAAATCTCCCTCCTGGGGAGGCAAAAAAGTAGATACTCCTTCCCTGCTTCATCCCTGCCTCCTTCTGAACTCAGAATTTTCCTGAGATAACCAGTCCTTGGTTTTGCAGTGCACTTTTGATGTCTCTATGACCAGTTATCAGGCTATTTAAAGGTAATTAATTTGAATACTAGCAGGAGACTTGGAGAAGTAATTAAAATGGGCCCATTCGATATTCTCTAAAGCCAATAAATGTTCGAAAAGCAGTTTATCAGATTGCAGGGTAAGATAAAAGCAAAGCTACATTTAAAGTTTAATTACTAAAATCTAATTTGTCTTGGAGGGAGTCCTGAACCTCTTCTTAGTTTCCTTTTACTTTTTGAACTCATCCTTACGTGCCCTTGTTTGAGAGTAAATCTCACCAAGAGATTATTACAGTAGGATGAGATTCACGTTCCACGTCAGAGTGGCTGAAAGAAGTCACAAACCATCTAATGGATAAAGCAAAAAGCAGCACAGACACCAAAACACCTATTCACCTGCTATGCCCCAGAGGCCCAGGTCTGAGGAGGGCCCATCTAGCTGTCAGAGGCTGGTATCTGCAATGTCTGTTACCCTGTGCCAAGCCATCCCCAGAAGAATGGCCAGATGTGACCTTTTTCTGGAAATGCCAAGCATAAATCAAGCCATTCCTTTTTTAAACCTGCCTTCTGCCCAGGACCTGGTTCACCACCAGGTCTTTCTGCATCTGAAGCCTCCCTGAAACCCACCCAACTGTCCTCACTCTACATATGGTCCTCCTCCTTTGTGGCTCCGGTTGTAGTTAGACTTTCCTTTCTAACCAAAGATCAGCCCTCCAAAGACCAGCCACCAGCTGAAGCTGGACTCTGATGTTTTCTGGATCCCTCATCCTCTGTAATTCCTGCTGGACCTGCTTTTCTTTGTCCTTTCTTATCGGTAGTTCTAATAGAATGCCGGTGAAAACTCAGGCTCTTCCTCACACTGTCATTTCCTCACCTCTTCCTGCCAAATGTTTACTCCCGCTCCATACCACAGGGATTGGAGTAAGTTCCCATAAAAGTCTTGAGAGAGGGAAGTGAGTCTGTCACTAATTTATTCAGTCTCCACTGAATTCTCAGTCTTTTTTTCTGATTTGCTGCTCAGCTGCCTCGGAGACACATGTTCTAAACATGGTCAAGGCGAACTGTAAGATGAGAAAATGTGGTCCCTTCTTACAACAGTGACTCGGGACTGTAGATGTTGGAGCAGGGAGCGAGTCAGTGCTTTTGAAGAAAGGAGTAGGTTGCTAGGACCATCGGGCTCTTCCTGCAAGAAGGCAAAGACCCTTTTGCCCATTTTTAAACACAGGATGAGATCCACATTCAATGTCGTGGATCACCAAGGCTGGATAAAGCAAGAAGCACCACAGAAGCAACCCAAAGGTGGCCTGGAAAACTTGACAGATTTTGTGTGTGTGTGTGCCAAAAATTTATCACTGGATCTGAAGGTCAGAGAAAATGGCCGATCCTGAGATTCTGAGACCTGACAAGAACCTGTATTTTGCAGTCCTTACTTCATCTTTTTAGCTAGCACTGACTTCAACCTTAGATTTCTGATCATGTTGGCCACCAAGCAGCCAGAGACATTTCTTCCTGGCCCCCAACTCTGATTCTGGGGTTTCAGAACCTCCCAGTCTGTGTGGACATTTTAACAAATTAAATGCTCATTTACTTCACTGATTATTTTAAATGTTCATTTTCATAGACTTTCCAAATTGTAGGAGAAAGATTATCCACTGAGAAGCCTCAAGAAAAAACTGTAAAGTTTACTCTTTCTGCCTCCAAAATGCACCCTTCCCATGGACAAATGTGGGAAGCCTCAGAAGAGAGGAGGCAATCTGAGTCCTGCAGGAGATGCGCAGTTTGACTCTCTGCTGTAAGTGTGTACTTGAAGCTTGACAAAGTCCCTATGCTGTCGCTCAATTAGCCAGGGAGAGTTTCTTACTCTCTGCAGCCTTTGTGATCTCAGGGAAGCCAGGACTGAAACATATGTGGACAAGGGTTGAATATAAATTCACCATCATTCCTCCTCATCAGTGTTTCCTTTGCTAGCCCTTAGTTTTTGCTGGAAGTTCCATGACTAAGAGTTACTCTGTCTAAAATGAAGTTCACCACCAGAAAGAATGAAACCTGCCATGTTGGGTCAGGGAGGATCCAACCAGAAGACAACTAGCCAGCCTTCCTGGTGACTGACGTGAAGTGGTATGGACTCCAGGAAGAGAAAGATCTGTGCATCCCGTGAACTTAACTATGTGTAGGCTGAGAATCAACACACACACACACACACACACACACACACACACCATAAGCAGCTTGCTGGTATGGAGAACTGGCTAAGCTGATAACAACTAAGGTACATAAAGCAACTGCATGCTTGTATTGTTTGGTTGATCTTGCAGGCCTTGGGCCAGCGATCTGAGCATCTCTTGGGAGGATGACAGCATGCAATGTAGCAAATATGGTGTATTTCCTTCTATCTTGTCTTTGGAGCCCAGTGAGAACAGTGTTGTTCTCACTGTTTTGCTTTATTCTGAATGCTTTGCTTTATTCAATATTCTGTTTTGATTGATTTTGTTCTGTTTTGTTTTTGGTTTGATTTTACTATACCTGATGGAATGGTCAACTGTTGTGGGGTGACAAGATACACTACAGTAGCTATTGTTTTCCTAGTATCCTGCTTTGAAGTTGTGTACCAGTTCGACTGTTTTGTTTTGATTGACTTTGTTCTGTTACGTTTTGTTGGATTTTACTATCTTTAAAATAAAATTAAGATGAAATAAAATAAAATAAAATGAAGTTCGCCAACAGAAACAATCTTCAAAATTGCATTTTCTTTAAAGCTGCTATACCTAGAAGAATTCTGAACTGTAAATTTATTCATTAATTTGCACTTTGTTTGACCATTTTCCTCACTAGGACTTCAAAAGGACAGTGACCATGAATATTTAGTCTATCAATAGTATGATGCTGCAGACCTAGTAATTATTAAAGTTTTTGTTGATGAATTGATGAGACTAAGGATTCTAATCTCCCTTCCTATTTATAAACCTTTTAATGATGGAGACTTTTGGTAAAATCGATTTATTTCAGCTAGAACAAAGAAAAGAATACTTTGCCAGGCTATGATACCAGAATGCTGTTTTCCTGGTATATTTATTATACAATTATATTTATGAATAATATGAACTGTTGCACTTAAGATGCATGTATGTGCTCAAAAGATGCATAAAGATTGCATGAAGGACACAATAGAAAACAAAATCAATTGCTTTTTAGTAGCTTATAATCCAATGAAGGAGATGGATATAGGTGGGAGAAATAGGAAAGAGGCAGAATCAGATGGTACCTTAAAGAGTATTGCAGTGAGAAAATGAGAAGAATCGAAATAAGGAGGAGGCCAGGAAGGCTTCACAGGAGAAGTTGCTTTTGAAGTTAAACTGAAGGATGGGAAGGATGTGACAGGTGGAGAAAGGATGAGAGACAAAGATAGAGAGAGAAAATGTGGGGTGAGGGCGTGTGGAACAGAATTAGTGCCCCAGAGAAAACACCAAATACTGAAGGTTTTATAAGAATCAGCATAGTTTTCTCTGTTCCAATCCAAAATGCATCAATCAGCAAATGCCCAATCTTCTTGTAGACTTTGGTTATTTAGTTCTAGTGTTTCAAAATTGTCGTCAATCCACTTAAATGTTAGGGAGACAAGAAGTTTCAATAAGAAGGCAAGTTTCAGTAATATTTGTAATTTCTTTTTAAGGTGCATTTTTAGCCCAGATGTTTTAAACTAAAAGGAAGCATAACCTTCCCTAAGTTTTGAAAATGGTTTTTTACTCTTCTCACAAGGCCTCACCCATATTTTCTGGACCCCATTACCTGATGATGCCTCCTATACATATAAGAAATCAAGTAAATTTGAAACTTAGCTGGAGGCAAACATAATTAGCAAGGCCCATCTGTCCTGAGTCATACCTATGGTTTGGATATGGAATTACTTCTTGTTGATCATATCCAACATGGAAAATTAAGACTCCCTAATGGGAAACCTCTCATATATTTTTCTGGGAATTTTGTATAAAGCTAGGCCATACTCAATCCTCATACTACCCTGATCCCACATCAGGAACTTTATCCATTTCCAGTGTATACAGGAAAATACTTACCTTAATATTTAGAAACAAAAATTTAAGTTGAAAATTTGGCTGAAAGCTGAACTACTTTTTTGTTCTCTAGTAGGGAAAGTGATACACAATTAAATTAGTTGAAACTGGACTCAGAAATAGAAATTCTTAAGAGGAAATCATGTAAACTAAAAGCAAACACTTTGCAGGATACTGATTTCTTTAACAAACAGGGCTAACTCCCCAAAGAATAGGGAAGTTGCCACTTTCAGCCAACAAGAAGTGATACTTTTCTCAACACACTCCTATGTTTCTGATACTATTTTTTTTTTAAAGAACTGATCCCAAATAAAACACTGAAGCTGGATGATGTTAGCACTTTGGAACCCAGAATTTTCTACTCGTGTCCTGGGCATTACTTATTTTTGTAATTGTTTTGTCCATCCTGTCCCTTTTTTTTTCCTGTGTCCCATTTCCTCTCAGCAACTAACCACACATGGCCCCAAAAATTCTAAACTAGCTATTCACGCTCTATGTTATTTCACCTCCTCCTAAGATGTCCTGTAAGTAACTCTCCCTACCCTAAGAGTCAAATAAATAATATATTACATCATTTCAAACTTTTAAGCTATAAATTGAACTCCCCTTTTCCAACAATAAAGACACCCAGGGAGGGAAATATGTCTACTCTTTAGTGTTTTCTCCACAGTTCTTAGCAAGACAGTTGTTTGGTTCATCAGAAGAATGAATGATGTTGTGGACAGTTAGGTTTACCTGTCTTTCCAAACTCTGTCTCTGTCTCCCTCAAATTTCATGTCCACAAGATTCAAGTCATTCTGGAGAAGCTGATTCCTTTTCTCCACTTCATAGATAGATTTTGAACAAGGACTGAGCTAAACTGAACAACACATTTTATCCCCACCCACTGCTGCCTCACTCCAATCAGGATTAACTCATGATGGACATGTCACTCGAGATGGCCCAGTCAGAATGAATTTCAGGACTACTTCTGGAAATTCTGGCAGAGGCAAATTCTCTTGATTGAAATGTATAAATTTGCATATAGGAATATGTAAATTTTCATATGAGAAGTCAACATACTAAATTAATATTCCTCTCATGATGCTAATGACTCTTAGTCTAATGGGATTATATATCCAAGAATTTGCTTCAGTATGAAAGAAGGAAAAAGATTCCTGAAAGTTTTGAACCCATCAACATCTCATAACAAACAAAAGGAAAGTTAGAGTTCTGTCCTACTTGCATTGATCAAAATACTATGGTTTCCTCACCTGTAAAATGGAACTAATAATGAAATAATTTAAGTAAGACACCCAACACAGCTAATCAACCACTCCATAAATATCAATAGTTTTCATTTCTTTTCTTCCACGTTTGGAGGCTTTTGTTCTTTAAAAAATCTTGAATGAAATAAACTAATGACCAACAGTCTTTGTAATAACCTGTCTTGAAGAATTCAAGAGAGACATCTTCCTTTCATGAAGATAAAACTAATCCAATCTAGGTGTGCGGGCACATGCTTGTAATCCCAGCACTCTGGGTGCTTGAGGCAAGAGAATCCCAAGTTTGAGCCCAACCTGAACAGCTTAGCAAGACTGTTTCTCAAAATGTAAAACAAAAATGGGTTTCAGATGTAGCTCACTGGAAATGCTCTGGTTCAATACTTAGAACTACACACACACACACACACACACACACACACACACACACACAATCACACACATTTACCCCATTCATTGAGTTCTCTGAAACTCCTACCGCTTGAGACACAGATTAATAGGAAGGCATCGCAAAGAACATAACAGCTTACATCCTGTTTCTACACATCCGAGTAAGGAAGCATGGTGTAATACTTCTTGCTACACAGTGGTAGATCAAAATAGCACAAAGAAAAATAAATTGTTGGCCTCTTGGACCATTACATTTGCACTAAAAAGTGGAAAATGAAGATAATGTAAAAGAAGAAGCTCCAATTTTTTTCTTCAAAATTCCTTAGGTAAATTTCATAGTTCTCCTGCTTTTAAGATTATTCTTTTACTTAAAATTTTGTTCAAGAAATTGTGTAACCAGCAACTAGTTACCAAAAGTCCCAAGCTACTAAAGTTTTCTATTACAAGCCTCACACTCCAGAACCTCATATGCTCTATGACTCTACTGGCACTCTCCTGTACTAATTTATTTTTAGGCTATTAAAATGTGATGAACACCCACTGTTTCATCATTTCCAAATTCTCCCAGAACTTTATAGAAAATTGCATCTTTTGGTGTCTGAGTTAACTAAATGGTTCCATTAGCAAAATTGTTGACTATCATACATTTGATTACTGTGATTAAATGCAGTAATTTAAGTGATACAGTAGAAAAATATACTGAGCTTTTTTTCCCAGCTTGGTCATTTAATAGTTGTGTAAACCCTCACCTTAGCTACCTAGAAGATAATTAGAAGATGTGCCTTGCCAAACCATAAGCTCCTTCAGGGACTAAGAAGGGGTTCCACTAACACATATCATCAACATCTCTAACATCAAAGCTACCTTGTACTCTATCTCAAGGAAAATCTAGAAACCAAAGTGTGTATTTAGGGAGTGGAAGTGGCAAAGCAAAAGACACGTAGTAAATAGTAGAAAAACATTTGATTTTGCAGCTAAATTACATACATTTGAACCCTGCTGATATTACCAATTTAGCCTTCAGCAAATCATGTAATCTCCCTGAATACAGTTTACATAAAGGGAATTACACTATCAACACTGCAATAACCATAGGTGTGTATATATCACAGTGGTAAGATGCTTTTAATTCTTTTGAGAAGATACCAAGGCAGAACTATCATGAACATTAAAGGAGACAGCAAAGAAATATAAGGGATCCAGTTTAGAATCTTCTATTAGGTGGTACTGAATATGCACTGGCTGAAATTACACAAAATATCCAAGAAGAGAATAATACTTCACTTGCCTGAGTATAAAACTCAGGTGGTAGGTGTTTTACAAGAGTGAATTGGATGCTCTTTAGCAGCAAAACTGAAGACAGTGCATATTTCATGCAAGGGAGAAATTGCAGATATGGGGTCTAAGAATTCATAATTGACTAATAAGGCTCAAGGCAGACAAGCATAGCACTAGAGCCACAGGAAATGCAGAAAAGTAATTAGAGGAGTCTAGATCACAAAAGAAGAAAAGAAATTTGAACAAGATCAAACATACATGGTCATGTGAGCTAAAGAAAATTTTATATAGTTTGTGCATGAGAAAACATTGTAAGTTAGCATCCAAATCCAATGGCATTTTATTTGGACTGTGTTATATGTAACAATGTGGAACTAAATTAATAAGTCCTGCGTATATTTGTGTTAAGGGCATTATTTGCCCAATTCTTTACCATCCCTGTGTACACAAGCCTACAACATTACCATGAGTGACTTTGCAGTTCCTCCCACCACAGGAGAACAGTGTATTTCTGGCCCTCTTGCTTTGCAGTTGGCCAATAGAGAAAAGTGGAAGTGACAGTGGCCAATAGAGAAAAGTGGAAGTGAAGCTTAGGCCTTAATGCATATTCCCTTACTTCTCCATCATTACCACAGCAAAAACATACTGGGTCAACCCCTGGTCGCTGGTCCTTGGAAGAAGAAAAACACATGGGAGAGGCTGCTAATCCATCCAGGAGAGACCAGCCTAGGTTAGCAAACTCCAGACATGGGAGGAAATTTAAGAGCCAATGAGCTCTAAAAGCCACCTCTAGCCAAAGTACAGAGCACGTGTATGGAGATAAATAATTGCTCTTTTATGCTATTGAGTTTTGGGATGACTTATCACATAGCACTTTGCTGGTAATAGCTACCTAAACATAATGTTCTTAGGAGTTGACTTGTTTTTTAAATTACTGTCTCCATCTGTTCAGACATTACCACCAGAAGGGCAACCACTCTGTGCTGTCTTTCAGATACCAGATTTACTTTGCCAAAAACAGGTCTTTGATTCATGACATGATACACTGACGAATTACCTAGAGAAACAAAGACAGATGGTGTGAGTAGTGAAATTCTGTGTCCAATCAAAAGGTATATTAAGTAGGCAGTGATAATCATGTCTCTCTCTTATTTTCTTTGTTTCATTCATACACTGAAAGACCTCCCTTACCTACTCTCCATGCATACACCCCTGAGTTCCTTAACCAACCTTATTTCTTGTGTCCTTAGTCGATAGCACTTATTAAGCAATATGGAGGTGAATAAGTCATTGTTTGCAAGAGGATCATAGGCAGGATCCTCACTGCTTCTCTGGAAGGCCTGCCTGTTTCTCAGTCCCCTGTCATCTCCCACCCACTCTTTTTCCTGGGAATTTTCTCTAGGGCATATTCTTTCTCCTTGGTACCTGTCCTTATTACTAGGCAAATAATAGACAAGAGAGGAGGGAGATAGATCTGTGGGGAGGGTTACAAAGCATTTAGAAACTTTACATTCCTAAAAATGGTTCTTAATCTGAGATTCTTGCATTGTTACCAAGTGATAGTATATATCCTGACTTGCGGAGTCTGTCATCCATTTTTCCCACACAGGACTATGAGTTCTTTAAAACTTCAGCACTTGTGGCTGCATTTAATCAAACTTTGGGGCTGTGAGTCAAGTAAATCAGTGTAGTCTTTGGTCTGGAATTAAAATTTGTGTCTCTGAGACACCTAGTTAGCCAGCTCACTTTCTGTTCAAAAATGTCTAAACAAATCCCATGCAAAGTATTCTGGGCCAAGAGAGAGTTAGAGACAGAAACCACAGGATTTCAGACAAAAATTGCCTCCAGGAAGCTTCCTGGTGTTTGAAACAGGTTGAAATTGAGACTGAGACCTTAAATTTGCCAAGAGAGGTAGATTTTTTTAAGGACTTGATTTTCAATAGGACCTATCCCAAAGGAATGATTGTATCATATAGAAAATTTGAAGTAGATTAGGAGAGGCCACCAAGTCTTCTCCATACTTCATACTAGGTCAACTCATAATTTATCCATGACTTGGTTGCTCCAACATTTCCTCCCAGGTAGCTCAAAGTGAGCTCACCTGTACTTCACCAAGATAGTAGCCAAAAACAACTTCCCATGGCTGCGAATTAGGCATCATCAGATCAGTGCCACTTGGCCAGTGCACTGATTACATTAGTATCACTCCACCTCTGAGTCAGAACCTCTTGAAGCTCAGCAATCAGGTTTGAACAAGTCTTCCAGGAGGGTCCTGGTCATGTTCCACCTGAGGCCCACTGCTTTAGGTCACTTTGTCTCCTACTCTTAGCACAACTACCTGGAAAGTGAAGAGATCAATTTGGATGATGGTAGCTGTCTTTTGTATCTCTATACGTCATGATTTTATTCCAAATAACATGTCTCTTCCCTGGATTGCTTTCATTTGTTTAATTCCTGTGTGTCACAAAGTGTAAAGGAAGACTTTTGAGAGCGAGATCATTTGGTGGCTTGTCACTATTTTCGCTCCTAGAACACCAATAATTATAATAATCATACTGAGGAACCATGCAGCAGGAAAAAAACGATTATACTAATAAATAAATAAATAGCAGTAAAAATTGTGTTAGCAGAACAGAAACACTGTCCTAAACCTCACTTCCTAGTTCTGTCTAGAAGTAAGCATCATAATAACAATCAGCAACCACGGCACCCAGCCCATGGGCACTTCTTTGAATATATTTCCCATAATAGGAACTAGAGCTATTTGCTGGATAAAAGAGGAGTAAGGATTATACCTTTAAAAATATATGAACTAGACAAATAAAGTTCTGTAATGTATTGATCTTATGTGGACTGCAGACTCCAACTCAAGAAACAAATGGAAACCAAACAAAGCAAAACAAAACATAAAAATAAGAAACAGTGAAACCATCAGGAAAAGTTGAACCTAATTGGCTACTTAACATTTTCTGGGGCAAAATAATAGTGTCATTTTTGCTACATCATCTTTTAGAGCTATGTAGGAAAATATGTATGGATTAAATAATATTATATCTGAGATTTTCTTCAAAATGATGTAGTCATGCAGGCTTGTGGGGAGTTCAAAGCAACCTAGAGTGGAGTCTGTGTAATGGCATGTAGCTGGGTAATGATGGATAACTCTCCACTCTGACACAGATTTCAAGTTTTCCACAATAACATTTTAAAATTAGTAATTTGAAAACCAAAGAATGAGAATAGAAATCATTATCCTAAAAGAAAAAGAAATAATGCCAGTTAGTTATGTTTCTATTGTGAAGGGCAAAGCATGAACAGGGTCAATACTTCCAAAGAAATATTAACTGATGATGCTTTCTTCTAGCTACCAAATGTTCTCAGTTTCTCTCCCTGGAATCCGTCCTTGGTTTGCTCTCTGCAGAGAAGTCTTCAGGAACAGAGATTCCATGCCATGAAACAAATGCTAGGAGGACTGCTGAGCACAGGCATGTGAGTACTCAGCAGACCTTCAGCCACTGTTCACTCAGTGAAAAACACTCCCAGAGAAAGGGAGAGAAGCAAGCTGACAACAGCCACACTTAGGTCCCTGCTGTTCTCCCTGCCCTTCTGTTCATTGCCTGCCCTGAGCCCTCAAAGTAAGCCTGGTTGGCAGTGCCCTCTGTTTATCTCATCTTTGTGCAGGAAAAAAGATCAAGGATAGACTGTCCTTGACTGATACTTCCTTTACCCATATCTTCAAAGAGTTGTGTTGACAAGGCAAAATAATTATGTCATCAATGGTTTTCAGCTAAGTGAAAATTAAAGCAGTGTTAAGATCCTTTTCATCTATAAAATGAATGAATTGAAATATGATGACCATCTTCCCTGCTGGTAAATATGAAATGACATTGCTCATTAGAACTAGAATCGGTACCTCATCTCTATAACTCAACTTGGCAATGCACAGCAAGTTCGTTAATAGTAAGTGTGTTCCTTGGGAAGGGAATCCATCTTCCAGGAATTGTAAAGAGGAATATCAGCAACATCTACCAAATATATACACTATACTCAAGGAAAGTAGTGATCCAAAAGTTTCATGCATTATGCCACACTCATATGATCTACTGATTTACTAAAATGATGCTTACTGAGGATATTAAATAAAATAGAAAATTCCCATGACAAATATGTAAGACAACAATGTATATGCACTGGGATGTCCACTACATAATCTCTATGCATGTACAGTATTTACTGAGAGTAACTATACAAAAAATGTAAGCATGGTTTCTTTGGACAATTGAATCATGCATATTTCTTATATTGTACTGCATACTTTTTCGATGTGTGCCAAGTTTTCTACAATTATAAGAATGCTATTTTCACAATCATAAACAAATATTTTTAAATATTTCAGCCTTCTGACATTTCTCCACCACACAAAATTTTCCCATACTTCTTAATTTGATGATAAGGACTTTGCTAACAGAAGCAAAACAAGTCATAGATGCATTCAGAACAGGAGCATGCACATCAATAATTAGTTCTTAATGGCTAGGTTAAAAATATGCTTTAATAATATCTCCCTGTCAGAATTGTATAGAAGACATGTGAGATGATATATGAAAGAATGATCATAAACTTTTAAATTCAGAACTTCCTTTGCATGTAAATTATTGAGATACCATATCTAAACATGTATTGTAATATTATGAAGTAGTATGAAAATGGGAGTCATTATTATGAATTATTTGAATGGATTCTATAAGCAGGCATTGAACTTTTTGACATCCTATTTCTGCCACACCCTTCTGAAGAGTCCTTATACAATGAAGCTAATGGGTATGCACGAAAGGACTTCGTCTGCATGATGGAAGACCCTGAGGGTCCTCTCTGCTTCTCCTCACCAGTATCCTGAGATCATTTGTCTCTGCCGGGAGGAGTCAAGGACTTTTCTGAACACAGTGTGCTGTTACCGCCCTCAGACAAGACACCATTGCTCATTTCTCCAGGTCTCACACAAGCAGCTTTTATGTTTGCTGCTCCTTGAAACTGTCACCTGCCTTGGCCACCACTTTGCTACTTCTCTAGTTCAACTGCAGAGGCAGAAATACATCTTCCAAGTACAAAATTAAACTCAGGAACAATGGTTCTTTACTTAATTAGAGCACAGGCTGCTCTGGGCCAGGTTTTTCTCCAAGGCATTTGTAAGGAGACAGTTTGGAAGAAACACTGATGGTGCCAGAGACTAGATTAGGAGCTCAGCTCAGTGACTAAATTAGCTCCTTCCCTGGGTTCAAACATTTATACTCATTTTTCTTCAACTCAGGTGTGTATAAAATTATATACTTAAATTGGTTAGGCTGCTTAGATAGTTCAAAGGCGCTGACTTGTACATCCAAAGCATCTTAGAGGGTCATCTCTTCGCTTAGAGGTCATGCACAATCCAAAGTTCTCTTCAGTTTAGGAAATTTCTTTAGTACCTGCAAACTTCTAGGTGTAAAGAATTCACTGTTTTTTGAGAGGCGGACTGACTAGTTAGAGAGAAACAACTGCTGGGAAGTTCTGTATCATATTACAGAAATCGATCTCTGGGTATCAGCCTCACTGTCGTCATGGATACATTCTCAGGAACTGTAAAAAGTGAATGCTTTTCTTGTCCAGCTGATATTTCCTCATCAACTGAACATTTTTATCTTCTTCCTTTGCTCTCAACCTCTGTCTCCTTCTGTGCCCTCTCATCTTTTCTTACACAGGCTATTAAGTTGACTATTGTATTATTTTTGACAACAGAATATAACTGATTGACTACAAAGTTTGGTCCTGGAACCCTGCCTTTATCATTTATTATCTGGGTCATTGCAGGCAAACATTTCCATTCTTAACATTTTCCATACCTTCAAATCAGAATAATGATAATGCTTGCTATTTTATAAAGTTGGACTATTTTATATACATGTGGATAATCTATATGAAATATATAGGACTTACCATGCAGATCAGACTCAGTAAATGCTTACTGTTGATGAAAGTGATAGTGATGGTGTGATTTCCAACACTTTCTTTATTATATTATTCTACTGGAACACTCTGGTTTGCCAATAACCTTCATAAATTGTACTCCCCAAACAAGAGGCATAAAAATGTTATATAATAAAGAAAACCCAGACTACAGTGGGATGCTTGTCACTAATTAGATATTATTATTTGAAATTGTCCACAATATTTGATGTCTCTAAGCCTATAATTTCCTTACACATAAATAAGGATGACAAGAATATCTCTCTTGTAAAAAAATAATTAAAGTGTGCAAATCATACTTCTAAGCACCATATTTTAAAATGTTTAGTATGGTCTTAGAAACAGTAAATATTGATTTGCTTAAGGCATGAGAGAGTCTCAGAGTTGTGGGGTACCCCTAGTTCCCTCTGGGGTGATGCCTTTTTATGAACACAGTGTCTTAATGTTACCTGGCCACTGAGAAATCCCACACAGGTCTGAACACAGCTCTGTCTGGCTCCACCACCAAATCTTTTAACAGAAAGTGTGTAAAGGGAAGAGGAGAAGAGAGTGGCAGAAACACAGGAAGGGAAGAAAAGAGGAAGAGGCAAAGGAGTGAAAGAGAAGTGGGGAATACACCAGATGGGTTCACCCACTGGTTGAGGGAGCAGGTGGAAAGCCATCTACAATGAAAAGGGCATCTCTTCTTTCATCCATGCCCAGCCTCTTTGCAAAAGCCGATGATCAATTATTGAGATTTCCATAAAAAGAAAAAAAAGTCCTACAAAATTTATACTGTCACTTGCTAACAAGAGAGGCACTGGTGTGGAGAACAAAGAACGTGTACTTATGTATCAGACACATTTTACTTGTTTCTGCAGTCACATTTTCATAACACCCATCATTAAACCTTTCCATGCGAATACAGCATTCATCTGAGTCTCTGCCAAACACACTCTTTAATTCACTGGACCAGAATCTTCTTGTTATGGCTGTGTCCAGATATCCCCACAAAGCCTCATACAGTCATAGGTGGGCTTTTTCAGAGGTGGCTGGAATCTAGAGTATATGACTCTGGGATTGATTCATGGTGCAATGCTAGGATCAAGGACACTAGGATTAAGGGTGTGAGTGCTACCTGCCCTGAGTAGCTTGGATAAGATACAAGGGATAGAAAGAGCTGCAACTGTTTCTTGCTTGTTTTGTTACCTTCTGCCAACCATGAAATGCATCTCCTCTGCAGTGCCTGTCTGCCTTGTCACACTGCCTTGGAGCCAGTTCATTACAGATGGAAACCTTCACAAACTGAGCTAAATAAACCTTTCCCTCTTTAATTTTGAGTGTCAGTCATTTGCTCTCAGCAAGGAGGAAAAAGTAACCGACACACTTCTTGTGGATTCTTTTTGCTATTGATTTGTAAATTTTTGAGCACTGCCAAAAAATTTAAAGAAAGTTTAGGAGGAAAGAAGATAGTCCTACTTTCTCCTGGTACTTATAGAAATCTGAAGATTTGAAAAGCATTCTCTCCACTAAGAGAGCTTAACTTCTGGCTAAATATGGATAAATTCCTTGGCGAGCATCTCAGTGCTCCAAGTTTTCTAATTAGCCCAAATACATAGGTGCTCTGGATTCTGAAAGTTCATCCAACACAAAGCAGCAGTTTTCAACTTATAACAGGATTTGCACCATCTTCCCTCTTCTTTGTATTCCCTGGAATCCCTGGCCACAGAGTGTGGGATCAGGTGCTCCCCATAGTAACAGGTAGCACAACGGCCACAGTGGTGGAATTGAAGTGAGGCTTTTTTTCGTGTGTTAACAGCATGCAGGCCAGAGAGATTCAAGAGAAATGAGACTCCCAGTGGGTTACAGGCTCTTCTAAACCACACTGCACACACAAGCAGCTGCAAGCCTCACTGGGTAGTTTCCAGAGATCTCTGCATATCCTGATTTCAGAAGCAGGAGTCTCAGGTTTCCCTGACCTTTACTCTCTCCACCCTTTAGGTGCTGCTACAGCCTGCGAAGCCCAATGTTTGAGCCCATCCTGTGTGCAACACCCGAACTGGTTTTATTTTCTCAGGATTCCCGGAGGATGCATCAGTCTGGCGACACCGCAGAACTGCCTGGAGAGCTGTTGTCTGTGCACGGTTCTCACCTCTGGGAATGGGACCTCAACATCCCCATTACCAAGGGGCATGAAAGGGGTCTGTCATCTCAGTCTCAAATTTGAATTCCCAGCCTTGGACATTGGTGTCTCTCTTCCCTCTCTCTCTTTCTTCTCACAACTTCATCTCATAGTCACTTCTAATGAAGATTGTGAAATCTCTTCCCTCAATCTGTTTTCCCAACATAGGAGGAGAGGCCAGGACAAGCAATTTCCAATGTAAGGGCCCTGAATTGGGGATATACCTTCCTGAGGACAATAAATGCAAGCCAGAATCCATCATCTGTATCATAATCTCTAGATTTCTTTTCATTACCAAGATTATATAAATAAAATTATAAACACATCCAGAATGCATTTTTAAGATGAATTTATATAAGTAATTCAATAACTTTCTCAGTGATGTGAGCTCTCAAAGTGTGTCTGGGGAGCAAAGCAACATCCTGAATGCAGTTCTCCAGACGCTTAGATCCCAGACAACCAAGAATACCAAAATCTGTGGATGCTCGTATCTTTCATAAAACATTCTAATATTTGCATATAACATGCATATCTTCCATATATATTTTTTTGGATACTAGGAATTGAACTCAGGACCTCATACTTGACAGGCAGGTGCTCAGCCACTGAGTTAAATCCCCAACTCCCATATGTTTCATCATTTCTAGATGATTTAGATACCTACAACAATGTAAATGGTATGTAAATGCTGTCGCACTGTATAGTTTATGGAACAATGGTAAGAAAAAGTCAACACAAAACAGAAGTTCAGTACTGTTTTTTTCACAGTTGAGTCCAAGAATGCAACACCTGTGATTATGAACAGCCAACTGAATTGTTTTTTTTTTTTGAAAATATGCCCTTTAAGCACACACACACAAAAACACTGAATTAAAAGACATTTTTAGAACATATCCTATCCCCAACTTGTGGACTGCTGATTTTAAATTGGTAAAGATTCCTGAAGTTACAGATGGAGGACTTTTACTGTGTTCAAAGTTTTAACAGAATGTTTCAAATGTAATATTTCTTAAATTGTTTAAGCTACCAAATATCTAAATCACATCAAAGTAACAGCCAACTCTACATCTATTTATTCTTTATTTATTATTATCAAAGTAGCCATTCCTACTAGGTATTAAGCTTGTCACTGAGAATATAATGATAACTCAGGTAAGGAACTTGTACAATTTGGGAGGTGCAGAACTCAATTCACAGTAGAAATTACCTTAAAATGCCAAATATCTTTTAAACTCTTTTTTTTAACAGTGCTGGGAATCGAACATAGGGCTTTGTGCACGGTAGGTACATGCTTCACTACAGTGGTTCATCACTAGACAATAAACATCTTATTAAAATTTCTGAATGAATTTGAAATAAATACAAAATCTTATGAGAAAAAAATAGTTTTATAAAGCATAAATCCAGAAAGGTGAGTTTGTAAGCGAATACTGACAGCCATGGCTGCCCTGTGGTTATTTGTCAATGTCAGGGACCTTGAAATTTCATGCTAATAGTTCAGTGTGTACAGGGCACAGCTCACCAAGCCAGGGTTCCATAGAGGGCTATGTCAGAGCAGACTCAACCACACAAAGTCAGGATAAGCAAAAGAATTTGGGGAAATCCCACTCCAGACAAAGACGTGATACTTGCTTTAACTTTTGATGAAAAGGAAATAAATTCTTCCCCAAACAATTCATAACTACAGTGTAGCCTCTTACAGTTTAGAGGAAAGAATCTGAATGATCAGTGGGCACTTAAAATTCAGGGTATCTGGATATCTGGCAGAAGGTACCTGGCAGAAGAAAATACCAGTGCAATTGTGAAAATATGAAGAAATAAAAGGGTATATTTAAGTGATTTTTTAAATGGCTGGACATTTTGAAAAATTACCAAAAAGTTACTTTTGGAAAATTGTACTTTTCAAGTTGAAAAATATACCAATAGAATTAGAAACTCAAAGGATATATTAAACAAAGAAAGTACAGATTGGTGGACCATTCAACAGAAATGAAAAGATTGCTCAGAAGCCGGGCATGGTGGCGCACGCCTTTAATACCAGCACTTGGGAGACTGAGGTAGGAGGAGCATTGTGAGTTCAGGGCAGACTTGGGCTACAACGCGAGCGTAAGGCCAGTCTGAGCTATATAGTGCGACCCTGCCTGATTGCTCAGAAAGCAACCCAGAAAGAAAAATAGAAGCTAACACACAGTACAAGTTTCTTGGCATTTTACACGTGCCGTGTTTTTGTTTGTAATTCTCACGACACTCTCACAAAGTAGATGCTGTTGTTTCCCCATTTTATAAAAAAAGGACAGAGGCACAGAAAGGTTAAGTATCTTCTTCAAAATTCTACAGCTACGAAGAGATAGAGTCAGGTTTTCCACCCAGAGCTTGGCTTCAGTTTTGCTTCTTAACAACAGTGCTATTTTCCTGTCAAGAAAATGGAAGTCACAAAAGGGAAGCAGAGATAGAGGCTAAATTTGCTAGAATAAATGATAAAGAGAGAGAAAACTAAGATGATTTTTTGCGAAATGATGGCTGAGAATTTTCCAGTGTTGATGAAAAACATCAATCATCAGATTCAGTAAGGTCGAAAATGCTCAAAGCAGAATGACTAAAGAGATCATTCCAAGACACAGCAGAGTGAAACTGCAGAAGCCTAAAGAAGAAGAAATGCTGATCATAAAGGCAGCTTGTCAGAGACCCCTACAAAGAGAATCCTTGTCAGAGAGAAACGGTTTCTCACAAGCAGTGTGGAGGCCAGGAGACAGTAGGCTATTGTCTTAAAATGAGTAAGAATAACCATCCGCCTACAGTGGATACCCAGCAGGATTGTTTTTCAAGAATGTGGGAAAAGACTGTTATGCAAATAAAACCTGAAGCAGAATCATACCAGTCTGCCCCCACTGAAGGAATATGTAGACAATGCATTTAAGAGACAAGGAAAGTTACAGAATGAATTATAAAGGAAAAAATGTTACTCAAAGAACTGTAAATATATGGGTAAATCTAAACAGACTTTTTATGAATCTATGACAATAACATCTAATTTAGAGGGCTAAAATATAATACTAAAATACTGGGCAAATAAGATGTGCAAATTGAGAGAGAGGTTTTTTTGTTTGTTTGTTTGTTTATTTGTTTTTTAACGTGTCCTAAGATCTGTACATCTTTCAGAGAGACTGTGCAACTGCAGAACCCTTAAACTAATGTGAAAATTCATATTTATTTGGTAGAACTAAGGGAATAAAAATAGAACATTTTTTTTTGTATCTAGTAAGGTCAAAAAATGAAGGAACAGTAAGATCAGTTAATTCAAAGAAAGAAAATAGAGGAAAGAAAAAAGGAATAAGTAAGAGAGAGAAAGAAAGAAGCAGCAGGAAGGGAAGGTCAGGGGAATGAAACCTGCAAAACTGTACACAGAAAGCAAAAATTAAAAGGTAGCAATGAACTGACACTTTATTAATAAATAATCTGAGGGCCAATTTCTAAATGTTGTTTTTTAAGAAGAGTATTTGACTTTATGTTTAAAACCCAATCAGAAGTTCATTACTTAAAAACACCTTGAATACAAAGACCTAGAAAATTTGCAATGAAAAAATACATAAAAAACCATACTGGGAATACCAACAAAAAACAAAAAAAGACAGAAAAACAAAGGAAAATCTTTGGTATATCTCTATCGTCCTTACAAAACAGGCTTAAAAAAAATCACAAGACAGCTGCTGTTACAGGACAGGTAAGGTTTGCTATGAAGGAGACGGGAGCTATGGAAAATTCTTCTCAGAAAGGTCAGGGGAATAACTGAAAGAAGTTTCAGGGAAGACAAAGAAATCAATGAACATTTGACTAATGTTTCCTGAGCATCTGCCTATTCCTTGCCCTAACTTAGGGGATTTATTTGCATATTAATCATTATGACAACCCTACAGTATGAATTACTGCCTTCAGGTTAAATAGTTTATCTAAAGGCTCATCGGTGGCTACATTTGGAAAGTACTTATTAAAAAACTATTTAACATTTATCTGAAATTCAATTTCACAGGAAGTCCTTTATTTTTATTTTCTAATTCTCTCAACTCTAGTAGGGCGTGAGATAAATAGGATAGATCCGAGCTGAGTTATAATGGTGCTTGCCAAAGCCTTCCCCTTGAGTCATGGAATAAGTCGGTCTTCCATTCCTCTCCCAACAAGATAGGAAAAATATTCATAAATTCTCTTTTTCCATATTCCATTTGCAGCACTTGGAAGCCTAGTTTGTGCTTGCTGCTTCACAATATATCATGATATTTATTACCACGAAGTCAGCAAATGGAACTCCTAGGAGTATATTCTGTATGAGAGTGCCCCACTACAAGGACAGTTCTATGCATCATAGGGTCTAGATTTGTTTTGCATTGTAAGACAATGACACAAATCCTAACCAGCTGGAAAAATGAAACCAGCAAGCTGAGATTAATCAATTATTTCCCAGGAGAGATGAGTTCTAAGCTAAGCTTGGTGGTCGGAATATAGCATATGTTGGATTCTTCTAATAGAAAAGCAAGATACTGCCCAAAGGTAAATTAAAGACTGGAAGATTTGATGATGTGGTTTCAACCCCATCTTACTTACATAATACATTTGTGGGATTGTTGGAGGAGCTTCCGTGTCTATCCATAGAAACAGGTAGGAACTGGGCTTACAATAAAAATTATTGTATAAATTGTAAGATTGGAAGATTGTTTTAATTAATTTGCTTGAAAACTACTATTATGCAATATTTAACTATAAATTGTAACGTGCATATGTTTCAGTTACCCATATATGTTGATATTTGATTTCCGCACCTGAATATTAGCAGATTCTAACAGAAAATTCTTTCTGATAGAGCAATGGAATGACATTTGGTCAGAGAGGTTCAGAGTGAACATTTCCAATATACCTCACCTCTTCTTTCCAGCCTCAAGCCACAGGGAAGGCTGTCTGTCTTCAGTTGGGACATTATACTATCCTCATGAAAGAGGAATCTGTAAAAGGGAAGTTGTGAGGTTGGACATGCATTATTCCTCCAGTGCTTTGGCAGTGAATTCCAATGTCCACATTCACTTGCTCTTCTTAATTTTTCAAAAAGGTGAGATGTAACAAAATGCTCTGTACACTAAATTTATTCTGCTCATGTCATCTTCCTCTGATGACCGTCTCAAGGATCTTCTCATGCCCAAGACCATCCATCAATTCAATAATTTATTAAAGTCAAGGCATAGGGAGTAATGTGAAGGACTAGAGCTGAACTCACAATGTCTAGGTAACTGAGAAGTTGCTCAACCTCTCACAGCTTCAGTTTAGACAACATGATGGGTCCTTTAAGGAATAATGAAAGAAAAAGGCCAAACATAGTAACACACTGAAGCACAGACAACTGCTAGATTGGGCCTCTGGCCTCTAAAGCTCCAGCTGTCACTATAAAGAATTGCAGAAACAATAGCATGAGGGACCATCCTGATTTCCTGTCAAGCTTAAAAACAGCAGTCTATTACAAGCAAATAAATAGGCTCATGAACAAATAAAAGTCTATAAAATTTACATTTATGCACTTTAATTACTTATATTTGCAATTTGCACATATTTGTTCATTCAAACTATGTTTAAATATCTAGAATATTTTTAAAAATCCATGTTGATTTGGGATTTCTGGTTACTTAAACTCTAGATCAAGAGTTTGCACCCTCGAATCCAAGAACCAAATTCCATCTGCTGCCTGATTTTACAAATAAAATTTTATTAGAGCACAGTTAAACCCGTTTGATCTATGGCTGCTTTCTTGCTGCATTAGAAATTGTGCGGGACAGATTATATATACGTGGAATGTGGATACAAATGGGGAGAAAGTATAACAGACACAGAGACATATAAAGAGATAGAGACAGAGATAGAGAGAGAGAGAGAGAGAGAGAGAGAGACATACACATGAGGTAGGGACGGTATGATCCCCATAGTCAAAAAATATTTTCTCTTTGATTCTTTACCAAATAAAACAATCCTGAACTCTAGATCAAAGTATTTTTTCTGTTGTAAGTAAAGTAGAAGGCAATCCATTTCCTTCTGAGTGGTGAGAATTCATCTGGAAGCTTTTGTTGTGAAAAATCAGATACATCTGGCTTCAAGTCTACTTTATTTAGATTATGTACCTGTAAGATTGTTAGAGTAATAAAAGCTTTGTTTGTTGGACACAGTAAGTACTCTATAAATGTTTAATCTTTCAAAAATTTAAAGAATGTCTGTTTTTTGACTGCATCTGCTTCAGCATGAATGTGACAAAAAGAGAAGACAAAAGGCTCTGGCAAGATCCCTCGAAGGCCATAATAACAAAATCAAATGAAACCATTGCATAATTTTATCCAAGCATAGACAAAAACAAGGTTGCTGGGACATCCATTAAATATCAAATTCCCCCTTTATTTACTTAAAATCAGTGATCGTTACTTTTTTACTCAATCATAAAAGTGTCTCTGTTTTCTGACTGCATACAATACAGAGTGAACACTTACCTGGTCACCAACCAAACCCCCAATCCCTTAGTAGATTTTTTGTAGCGCCCTCTAACTGGCACTCATTGTTCCCAATGGTGTGAGTTCTCCCTCCCTGCAATAAGTAACCAGCCTCACCTGTTCAAATACTGGTGTCTTCTACTGAATGCTACTGATGGGTGGAAGAGTGAGAAGTTGCTAGTTTTGGCTTGATTGTATTTGTGGGTATTAAAATAACATAGCAGTACAATGGTGGTAGGAGGGGGAAATACTCACTATTGAATAGTACTGTGTCCTGGGCACTTTTCATATTTTATTCTTTTTATTCTTTCCTCAGTGATAGTAAGTGCATTTCCTCATTTATTTAGATGTTTAAGCTCACCCACTAATGTTTTACAAGCTGGTGAACATTGACAAATTACTTCCCTCACAGAACTATAATCACAAGTATCCTGACAGTATAAGCATAAGAACTAACATTACAGTAAGTTGAGCTAACATTAACATACATTTCCATTATATCAGTTGTATAATAAAGCAAATAATCAAGCATCCAAATATTAAATTACAGCCAGGCATGTTGGCACACGCCTTTAGTCCCAGCACTTGGAAGGCTTGGAAGGCTGAGGTAGGAGGAGCATTGTGAGTTCCAGGCCGGCTTGGGCTACAACCTGAGTATAAGGCTGGCCTGAATTACATAGTGAAACCCTGTCTCAAAAAACTAGGACTGGGAGTTTGGCTCAATGGCTTAAGCACCTGCCTGGCAGGTGTGAGGTAGTGAGTTCAATCCCTGGTGCCACACACACACACACACAAAAAAAAAAATATATATATATATATATTTAAAAATATATAGAACATATTAGATTCCTATTCTTTTTTCTTTCTTTCTTTCTTTCTTGTTTTTTTTTTTTTTTTTTTTTTTGCAAAAGGTTGAGAAAAGAAGGAAAACTATCACACTTCAAACAAAATAATTTGGTAAACAACTACATACATGTATGAAAAAATTACAAAAACATCAGAGATAAGATTAAGAAATGTTTTAGTTACAAAAACAAAGCATTTGTATATTTAAAAATATTTACTAAGGTGTATATTGTACATGTTCTTCACAAAACAAAGGTAGCATATTACTAAAAAGATTTAACAACCCCTGTTTCTTTTGATTATTACAATTCTCATGAATTAGATATCACTATCTCTTTTCCTTACAAAGATGCTGAGGTTTGATGGAGCTTGCTATGGCCACACCTTTGGGGTTGAGCAGGCATGTCTGCTTCTTGGGAGTAAACGATAGCAGAGAATGACCTCTGTCCTCTTATAAAGAAAGTGTAAGCAATACAAACTGACAAGCCCAGCCTTCCCTGAAATATATAACTTCTATATATATCGCAAATTGCTAGAATGCAAAAGTCATCTTTATGGATGTCTTAGAAATAGCTCCCTTCCTCTTTCCTTTGAATATAAACCCTCAAAGAGCTATGGGTTGTACCCATGGTGTTAGCACTTAATATGCAAGGCAAAGCATACAGTCTAAGACAGAACCAGCCATCTACTCACTAACCTTCAGGACTGCCCAAGAAGATTGGCCTAACCATAAATGCCCACTGGCTCAGCACAGCTCACTGGACCACAATTCATGCAAAGTCCTTGAATTTGGTGCTGATAACAAGCGATTCAGGTGATTCTGATACAAACTTACCTGGAGAATCATTGTCATATTGTTAGGTCAATAGTTAGACAAAGGGATCAAAAGAACATGCACTGCCAATTATAGTTAAACAAACAAACAAAATCCTCACTGCATATATTTGTCATTATCTAATAGATTATCTAGTAATTGTAATTATCTAATAGGTTATCTAATTATCGCACACTGAAATTATCCCTACACAACTTAATGAACTCTGAAAGTCAGACAATATTCATAGCTTCACTGCCTGGTCAGCCAAACCTTCAGGGTCATTTCTTCTTCAAAATAGTCCATCACAGCCTCAGCACTCCTGGTTACTACAGCCAATGGCCCAGTGATGACAAAAACAAGACAAAAGTATGTGTCAAGGTCTACCCACGGTACCCGCATTAAACTAAAGCCTGACTTAGATTAAAAAATTTCTCCCTTAACTTTCCTTTGAAGGTATTTTGTATGATTCAATCCTCAGAGACAATAGTACACTTTAGAGAAAATACCACCTGTAGAGAACCAACAGGACATTTGACAACAAGCACGATACAGACTTTCCAAGGTAACTTCTAAGAGGAAATATCCATAGGCATCATCACTATGAAAACTGAGCAATGAAAACTACCGGGGTTCCCTAAGGCCTGGTAGTTACTGTCACACGTATAAAAAGAAATCTGGACTGCCTTTCTGTGCAACTGCCATCTTGGCTCTTTCTCACCCTGTCCCTTTTGCTTTGTACTATTTTTTCTTTGCAATATTATCTGCATTTATTTCCACAATGCTTTTCTTGTCTTGACTGAATTCTTTTCATCAAGAATACAAAGACCAAGAGGCTCGTCTGCTCACCTGCTAACGTTACTGTATCTGACAGTCAGGTTCCTTGTGGTTTGTCCAAATTTTACCCACACATCAAGACTCAGAGTCTTCTGGTGGATCTATCTTTCTTCCCCCCATCTTTACTGACTTCCCTCCCCCACAGTTCTCAGTGTCTACCCTTGACTACTCATGCCTGGGAATTTGGGACTTTCAGAATTTACTCTCCTGATGTGCAAGGCTAGACAGGAACCTTGAGGTTTCATTGCCTCATTTGTAACGTAAAGGAAAACTGCTGTCAAACCTGGTCAGGGACAAAGCTTTCCTGTTATAACCCAACTCATTTGTTCTTCTGGAAAGCAATTTGCATTCTTGATCAAAGGTTTTAAATTTATAGTTTTCACCAGACTTACTGGTATTAAGACCTAATCTAGAAAACTAGCTACAAAGCTCGCTACTCACTCAGTCACTTGGTTAATACTTACTGAATGTTCTTTATGTTTATACTCATGAAGTTATATGAATAAACTTTAGTCTGATTAAGATTATCTGACACTATTTTTTACGAATGTCTTTGCCAAGGGCAAAGATTTGAAATGACTTGTTCTAGAATCTTTTCTCAAGAAGAAAACTTGATGCTAAGCATGATATTTCTCTTCTTTAAAAACTATAAAGCATTTATCAATGTACAATTTTCATAATGATGCATGCTATATGCATTTGTTTTATATATATATATATAAATTGCGTCCTTCCAACAAGATTATAATCTCCTAGAATGTATGGATTACAAAATTTTTGAATATGTTTATCTATTCATCTATACATGTAGCTATAGAACTTTACCTTAAAGAATAATGCAGATATAATAATCCCTGTTTTACTATTAAACTTATTTTTTCTGAAAACTCAACTAAAAAACTAAATGCATTTGTGTCAGATTTGCTTCATGGGAAGATATTTTAAATAGGCCAATTCCACAAGGTCTCTTAATAGAGATGTATATAGGATAAATTATATATACATAGAATATGAGTTTAGCAAAGGGAAAATGAGAAACAGAACCCCAAATAAATGTGGCAATTATTTTAATTTTTTAAAATTTGCATCTCACGTCTAAATCTGTATGCTAGGTCATTGCATAGAATAAAGACTGGACTCAGGCCTGCAATCTCTACTCCCAGACTGCAAGGACATGACAACCAAAAGATCAGGCCTGCACTAAAATCATCTCTGGCTCAAGGCAGTGGAGAACCATCATGTGACTGCCATTGTGCTGAATGACACAGAGATGAGAACAATTGTATTTACTTATATCAGGGGTCTTTGTGCTGGATCTGATGACTTGGAGTTCCATGAAGGAAAATGAGGTGGTTATACTGCAGGCTTCCATCATGACATTTTAAAGGAAAGAATTTACAATGTCTGTCTGCAGAGCAGCAGGTTAGAGAATAGTGGGAGATGATACACCAAAACTATCCAATGGGATGTTCTCAGACCAGATTCCAATTTTTCCAGACCAGACATGGCTGGAAAACAGGAAATATGGGTAACTTTTTTTCATGTAATTCTGAGAAGACAAACAAGAACAAATATTACAAGGACTCAATTATACAGAGGACTTAAGGTAGTCAAGTTCATAGAGACTGAAAATAGAAAAGAGAATTCCAGGGGCCTGATGAATGAGAAAATGGAAGTGGTTGCTTAATACATTAAATTTCATTGTGAGCTGGCAACAACATTCTGGAAATGGATGATGATAGCAATCCAAAACAAAGTGAAAATACTTAAGCTACTAAACTATGTGCAAGAATGTTTGAAATAGTAAATTTTATGTATAAGGTATGATCAAATTACATGCTGAATGCTTAGGTCTTAACAGCTTATTACAGTAAAGAACACATTACCATTAATCTCCCCCAAAATCTTCCCTCTCACTTTGAAAACAGCCCATCATTCCAGCCTCTTCTGAAGCAGTTCTTGGAGTTCTTTCTTGTGAGTACATTTAGTTGCACTGTCCCGGCTGCCTCAATGTCCTGAAACAATTCAAAAGGTGTACCTTTCATGGTCATTTTGACTTTGAGGAAAAGCCAGAGTTGCATAGTGCTAGATCCTGTGCATAAAATTTTTAGAACCCTTCCTTCCCCCTGAATGATCCTCAGTAGCAGTATTCATTGTATTTTTGATCATACCTTATGAAGACACTCATGAAAGATGACTTTCAGAATGACTTCGGAAGGGGCCAGAGGTATATCTCAACAGGCACAAGTGCCTGCCTGGCAAGTAGGTTGAGGTTGTGAGTTCAATCCCCAGTACCAAAAATAAATAAATAAATAAATAAGAAAATGGTAAGAACAATAGGATAAGTGTGTTTGAATCAAGCGGGGGGGTGTTTTGAGGAAGATTCATGGCAATAGGTCTTCTACTGCAGTAAATTTAAATATGCACTATATTTTTATCACACCTCATATTTTGTCACAAAATTAATAAAAGGGGGACAGAAAAATGAACTTTGACTTCAGAATGGACCCTCTCTTTAAGGAAGAAAGGATGATTTTGGTGAGCCTTTAGTGATGGAATGGGTGTGGAGTGTCATTTGTAATACTGGAGCTCCTTCAGACCTAGAGAAACCATCTTTCTACATAATAGGCCTTCTTGTCGGAGATGACTGTGACATGAGCTTGTTTTTGACATCCTCTAGCTGAAACTTCACATATAGGGGTGGTGGGGTAAAGCCTGAAATCTTGTAAGTGAAGGTCAAAAGGAGAGAGAAATCCTGGGCATGAATCTGACCCAATAGGTCTCAGCAGCATGGTCTCAGGCCAGGACTACAATGGAAGATGAGTCCTCCAGGAAGAAGAAGCACTGGTACCTGCACAAGCTTTCTCTGATTTTGAGTTTTATGTTCTCTCTACTACACTGGAATTTTTTTCAATTGTCTTCAGGCCTTCAGCATAATACAAAGTTCAGCCCCTGAGAGTGACTTAGTTTAATAAATAGTGTTTTTACTCAATCCTAACAATGCCTATTAATTTATGGATCATCAGTGGCTCTTTTCTCTTGTTTGATTATGTTAAATCTGATGGCATGACCAGCTTTTTAAAAGACAGCAAGACATTATGGTAGCCATTTTAGATTTACTATTGGCTTGTTTTGAAATCCTTTATTGCTTTCATTGTTTTGTTTTTATTGTTTCTATTCTATTCTGTTCTGTTTGACTTTTACTATGTCCGAAGGTATCTGCAGCTATGTTGAAGACAACAAAAGGCATTATGGTAACTATTGTTGATTTTGTAAGGTTTTGAAGTCCTGTATCACTTATACTGGTTTATTTGATTTGTTGTATTGTTTTATTTTCCTTGGTTTTATCCTTTTTAAAGTAAAGAGAAAGAAAGAAAGAAAGAGAGAAAGAAAGAAAGAAAGAAAGAAAGAAAGAAAGAAAGAAAGAAAGAAAGAAAGAAAGAAAGAAAGAAAAAGAAAGAAAATTTGCAGGAAAAAAATTGTTGGAGATTTTGCTAAGTGGTGGTTGAGAGGGAACAGAAGGAATATTGGCCATCTTAATGGAGTAAAGTTTAGAAGACAGGTTCAAAAGTCATCGGGAGAGAGGCAGCATTCAGGACAAGAGTCAGAGTGAGAGAGGCACCAGCTACCCATCCCGGAACTGTAGAATCCACAAGCACTGCCCAGGGAGTTTCTGAAATCTTCAGGGAGGGACGCAGCTTCCTGTCACCACCTCGGTGAGACTTTGTACCATGAGTTATATTTGAGTTCTGTATCTGAGGTCCCACTAATAAAAGTTTTGGTCTTTGGACTATATCTGAGACTAATCTCCATCTGAAGGAGACCCAGGCCTATATCCTCAATATAATCACTAACTCTATGAACAAAAGGTGTTATTTAATGCAGAAGATACTCCATGGACTCTTGGGACAATTCCATGCCAAGGTAAATGCTGCACCACTATTTCCCCATAGCTTCTGGTCAGGGTCTGGGAGTTGGGTAAGTGGGGAGGTGACCTGAACTCTTTGAAGGAGGTTACAGGCATAGCACCAGATACATATAGGACTTGGCAGGAATTTTGTTAACATTTCATAAAGGTTTTAAATCTTATGATTTAAATTTCCCCAGAGAAGTTAAGGAGCCATAAACTAGCTACAATACATTTTTTTTTATTTTGTGATGGGATTACTCCTCAAAAGAGAAGAGACATTACCCAACTCTGTAAGGAAACTGGTAAATCACAGATTCTGAGTGTGGCATCCTCAATGGGGCAGAGGACAGAGTTTAGTTTGAACTTCTTTAGCTGGGAATGACATAGTGCCCTTGATTCTATGTGATCAAATTTTTGAGTTGTTCAGAAATTCCTACCATATTTTTGTGTCATGCATTAGTTGTACATCCTCCTACTGGTTCAGGGCTGGAAGAGCTCAGATACTGAAGGCAATTAACGAAACTTCACTTTGCAGTCACCCAGTCTAGAAAGTAGGTTGCCAGCAGCTTTATATGACAACTCTCTCTTGTGAGTCAAATTCAACACATCTCACTCGTTTTCGAAAGTGATTTAATCCTCAAGACCTGCAATCTTCAGTTAACCAAGTATTTTGAAATCACTGTTACATACAAATTTGAAAAAAAAAAGCCATCTTGGACTCAGGAGTCACAACTTTTAGAACATTTGGAGTTCTAAGCTTTCAGTATCTATGACATATAATCTCAGTGTCTTATCTTTTCATTCATTCATGTATGTATTTCAAAGATGTTCAATACTTACTGTGTTCCAAATAGTGTTCTAGAATACAAAGGTGGCCACAGATCCTGCCTTAAGCAGATCATATTTTTATGACAGAGACTGCTTTTACTTTATTAAATTTTGATTGTCATGAAAGATACCATTGACTTCCAAAATAAGGTAGAATTATAAAAGGAAGCCTGGCAAATATTGTGGCATAATTTATGAGCTATCTTTGAAAGTAATTTGCAAAGTAATATTTTGGAAGTATTTGATCAATGAAGTCTTTCTCAAGCTTGTTTGAAGGTCATCATTGATTTTCACTTATTCTAACATTTTTAAAAAAATATATTGATACATTCTTTTAGTTACAACCACCACATTTCTTGTAGTGCTAACACAAAGGATTATACATAGGAACATCAACAAACATTTCATAGGTACTTTTAGAAATCAGCTAGTCCTGTATATTTCATCATATTTAGATTCATGACTACTTTGAAAATCTAATAAAATCTGTGTATATTTCTCCAATTTAAACACACACACACACACACACACACATTTGCATACACTCAAACTGAGAGTTGAGCAGCCTGACCTGTTCTTTGATTTTATAGTATTGAAAATCAGTGCATAGAGCAGCAGTTGGAAAATAATGACCCCTAAACCAAATTTGGGTTACTTCTTATTTTTGTGAACTAAGAATCGGTTTTCTATTTTTAAACAATTTTAAGTAGTCGTGTAAGTATCTATGTATCATCTTCAGCCTTACTCCTTACCCTGCAATGTCTGAAATGCTTGTTATCTAACCCTTTGTCCTAAAGTGGTGAGCTAATAGTACCCAAATTATTCATCTAGTTACCAGAAGAGGACTAGCATTTATGCCTGATTCCTCATCCACATATCTTCCAATTACTCCTGTTGATTGATTAACATATGGACAAAGTGATTGAGTGGTTTAACACCAATACAAATGAAAACAGTTATAAAACAGAAATTCTTAATAAATAATTTTTCAGATAAATAATAATTTCAGAAAAGCTGAAATTTGGCAAATTCAGTGACTTATCAAAAAACATTCTATAAGGAAATAAGAAAAATTCTTAAATCCATGTTGTATGATCACTGACTTTTTAAATTTCGTGTTATATTTCACCCCACATATTTAAAGTGCACTGATTCCTATAAATAAGAACCAATAGTGTAACAGGAACTTTACTTTAAGTAAAATTGTTTGAACAAATGTTATTCTTAATTTTCACGTGAATTTTCAAAGGCATTTTCAGATTCTTCCTGTCATGCAGTATTTTAAAAATGGAATGAAAAGAATTATAATAACCATTATTTCCTGTGCTATTTTGAATACGCTTCTTCAGACGTTTCTAAGTGCACCTTCAGGAAGAGGAGAACAATTCTTTTTTACGGTGGAAGCGCAGTGGTCACAGTAAATAAGTGTGCTTTTTTATGGCAAGCACAACTGAACACGCTGAAATTAAAGCTGACTGACTAGTTCAGCATGCCTGCCTTCTGCATCAGAGCCATTTACCTGATCAATCTTTTGCACTTACCTTGAAAAGCTCGATTTCTCAGAGTGAGGTACAGACATGGGCAACCTTTCCGACTCCCAGAAAGGATATTTTTGAACCTCAAGGCTACTATGACACCAGGATGTTCTGTGTGATTTCATCAGAGCCCTAGAGGGTTCAGCAGACAGCAGGAAGCTAAGTGTTCTAAGTTCCTCCAAGTGTCAACAGATTGTAAAACCTCAAAACCACTTCAGCACACTAGCTCAGAATGACCAACTTCTTGAAGACCAAGTTGTGAAATGACAGCAAGGCCAAGCATCAAAAAATATTTATAAAGGTTTTGCCACTATGCTGAGTCTAATATTTTATTTGAATTAAATACCATATAACGTGGGCGGGGGGAAGTAGTGCTATTATTTTTAAAATTGGAGATAAACTGTGCATTTGTGTATTATTTACAGAATTATGTTTTACTGCACTGGTGACCTGGAATTTTTTTCTTGTAATTTTGGTGGTTAGCACTTGTGTTAACTTTATTTTTTTTTATACTACTTGGAATCAAGGCAGAAAGATTTTGTACTAAGCTACATTCAGTCTTTCCATTCTCTCTATCTCTCTCTGTCTCTCTCTCTGTCTCTCTCTCTTTCCCTCCCCACCCCTTTTAATTTTCAGATAGGGTCTTCCTAAATTACTGAATTCCTCAGGCTGGTTAGAATTTTCAATCCTTCTGCCTCAGCCTTCCAGCATTTTTGATTATAGGCATGTACCGTCAAGTCCAGCTTGAGTTTTATTAGTACATAATTCAGTCTAAAATATGGCACTATAATCATGTCATTTAATTAGAATTAAGAGAACATTTGGCACCAGAGTGCATTAGTATGGCAGAAGAGGGGGAGTTCGTTTGTTCACAGCTCCACTTTTACATTCATCATGTTCTCTAAGAAAAAAGATACACCACAAGTATTGAAAGGAAAACAAGTTCATCAAACTATTCTTATTTGCTTACCATTTTATGTCAACACTGTAAATTAATATTTTGTAAATGTTATAATTACCTTGTAAATCACTTAATATTGTCTAGGAATTCATTAGTTATAAATTAGGTTTATTAGGTATAGCATTACGATATAACCTCATTTAAAAACTCTCTTTGGACATATCTATTGCAAAATCTATCTGGCACTTTAAAAAGGAATACTAAGAGCTGGAGGAAGGGTGGGAAAAAGGTAGGAGGGGAAGAGGATGTAAAAAGAATCAAAATGTGTTATGTACATGCACTGACTCCTGCAATGAATATAATCATTATGTACTGCAAACAAGGGCTAATAAAAAACTTTTTTAAGAAATTATGAAAGCATCAAGTTGGTACTAGTCTTAAGTTCTCTTTACCTTAAGCACCCTAAATACAATTATAACTTTTGTAATTTCTGGTAATCTCTAGTCTCCTTTGCAATTCAGGAACAATAATATTTTAGGTCAAATTTTTGTAGTTTTCAGTTAAGACTCACATTTCTCATTCCAAACATAACGTTACAAGTGGTTCCAACTGTGATTTATTTTAGTTTTAAGGGAAGAACTTATATCAAAAAAGGTTTCAGTTTCAGCAGATGTGGGTTTTTTTGGTATGTGTGTGTCACATGAGTAAAAATTTTATAGGCTTCAAAATAACTCATGCTAGAGAGATTCCAAATAATTTTAGTAATTGTAGAAAAGATTTTTTCAGACAAATTCTTTTGCCAAGTACAGCTAAAAATATTGAAGAGGAAAATAACCTATTTGTTCAGAGGCTGTAGGAAACTGCCCACAAAGTAAGAATTTAAGAAATAAAACTTCTAGGAGAAGGGAACTACAGAAAGGTGAATCTGATTTTCAACTGTGCTTTTTTATTCAAAGTACTGCGAATCTGTGGATTTTCAAGTTACTGTGGAGAACTGGAGAAAGGAAACCAGAAGTGGGTGCTAAGACACCTCAAAGGGAAAGGTACAGGTTTAAGGGACTAAATAAAAGTACAGAAATCCCCGAGGAAATGATGTCTTTAAAATGATCTCAAGCTTTCATTTAGGTCTCTGAAAAACCCTTTGGCATTACCCTACTCAAAATACTTTTCCTTCGCTTCAAACACACTTATGCCACCATTCTTGCCAGTTTCTGAAGCAGTTCCTCTGAAGGAGGAAGTCTTCTTCCTTGAGTATCATTTGTTACACTGTCATGGCTGCCTCAGTGCTCTGAATCAGTTCAAAATATCTACCTTTCCTGGTCATTCTGATTCTAAGGAAGAGTCAGAAACTACAGGCTGCCGTGTCTGGTGAAGAAAGTGGATGAAGAAACACTGTCATGTTTTGATGAGCCAGTCTCTCCATTGGATAGCACTTAGCAACAATATTCACAGTACTGCTGATTACACCTTGTAAAGACACTCCTGAGGGAGGACTTTCAGAAGTGCCCCAGAAAGCATCAAGAAGAAAGAGACAAATGCATGTTAGAAGAGAATCCATGTATTTTGAGAGGAATGGTAGAGTATCTTTTGCTGTAATAACATTTTTTAATTGAGATGTTCATCACATTTTTTTTCCCTTGTAACCTAGTAGTGATGTTAAATTCTCAGCTCTAAATGTACTTAGCTTCTATTTTTAACCACACAAAGCATGTGGAAGCAGGATCTTGAAAGACACTTACCAAGAAAATTATTCTCTACATGGGGTGACAAATCTCTCTTGTATGAAAGTGCATAAATGCCCCAATAAAATTCCTCCACTTCCTTTGTTCAGAGAGACTTTGATTTAGGATCATTCTCTTGCCCTCTTTACTTGCTACAAATAATGAACATTTCTTTGGTTTTTTTGTTTTTGTTTTTGTTTTTTGGTTTTTTTTTATCTCCAGGTTTAGTTTTTTGGCTTTGCACTCACCAGGGCTGAGTCTATTGAGTTACATTAACAAAACCATGAAGATAAACAGAGTACAGAAACAGATGTCTAAGGAGCTATGGAATTGATGGACTTTAATTTTTTTTAATTTTAAATGAAAAAAGAACAAAAAAGATACAAAATTTCAAAAAAAATAATAGATTAACAATGGCTAATATATTGCATATGGTTATCTTTAAAGAAGTTGCACAATTTACAATATATAGAGGCATGAAAAAATGATTAAACAATGAAAGTACAAATTCCTTTTTGATGAACTAACAGAGATTAATAGTATAATTAACTATAACATATATATATATATATATATATATATATATATATATATATATATATTCCCTTCTTTCTTTTCTCCTTTCCCCATCTTGGTTGTTCTTTCCTTTTGAACAATTTCTTCCCTTTTGACTTTCACAATATTTATTGTACAAATTAGACCTTATTTACTCTTTCAGTTTTTTACACTAGGGAAACAATTCCATGTTAACACATGTGAGTCTGATTTTTTTTACTTATGAGTATGGTCTCAAGTTGTATCCATTTACCTACAAAAGCCTCAAGTTTGAAAAATAAGTAAATAAATTTATAAAAAATATCTCAAGTTTATCCTTCTTCATAGCTGAGTCATACTCCGTGGTATAAAAATACCACAATTATTTTTATCCATTCCTTGGTTGATGGACATTTGAGTTGTTTCCAAGATTTAGCTATTACAAATTGTGCCACTGTAAACATGGGTGCACATATATCGCTGTGGTATGATGTCTTCAGTTTTTCTGGGAACATGATCAGAAGGGGAATAGCTGGACCAAATGGGACCTCCAATCCTAGGTTTTGAGGAATCTCCACACCAATTGCCACAGAGACTATGTCACACACCTACCAATAGTGGTAAAGAGTTTCTTTTTCCCCACAGCCCTGCCAGCATTTGTTATTGGTTGATTTCTTGATCCTGGCCATTCTTCTGGGGTGAGAAGGAATCTCAGTGTTGTTTTAATTTGCATTTCTTGAATGACCAGGGATGCTGAACATTTTTTCACATATTTATTTGCCATTTGTATTTCTTCATCTGAGAAGTATATATTCATCTCAGATACACATTTTTGGAATGGGTCTTTTGTTGGTTTTTTTCAATTCTTTATATGTTCTAGATAGAAGTCTTTTATTTGAGAGCCAATTAGCTAAAATTTTTTCCCATTCTGTGGATTGTCTTTTTACTCTGTTGGTGAATTTTTTTAGAAGTCTTTTATTTGAGAGCCAATTAGCTAAAAATTTTTCCCATTCTGTGGATTGTCTTTTTACTCTGTTGGTGAATTTTTTTTGATGTGCAAAAACTTTTAATAAGATGAGATTCCAGTTGTTGATTCTTTGAACTACTCCCATACAGTTTGTGTTTTTTTCATGAACTATTGCTGAAGTTTAAATAACTATAATTAGTAATCAGAAGAAAACATGTAAAATGAGAGAATTTTCTACTGGAATTTATTTTTAAAAACTCAAATGGAAATTCTGAAATTGAAGAATAGCTAACATTGAATATTCAGTAGGTATGGAGCATTGGAATAGTAGAGAAAGAATGTGAGAGAATGGGAATAATACTTGGGAGAAAACAGGAGACTGGATAATAGGAAATTTTAAAAGGTCTAAAAATCACAAAGTCTCACAAAAGATAAAAAAAAACCATAGGAGAAAAGACTGACATGTCTATAATTGATGTACATAAAGAGCAAAGAGAACTTGAAAAAGCAATATTTAAGGATAAATAAATGAAAAATATTTCACTACTAAAAATAACAAACTCAAGGAACACCATTACCTCCAAACAGGACTGTAGCAAAGAAAATCTACACTTAGATATATGTATCAGCTTTGCTGAAGATTGAAAGTGACCAACAATAATAATAATAAGACCAACTTCAAGGTGAAGAAAAAAAAACATTGAAATGGGAAACAGTAAGATGCAAACAAACTTCTTAGCCCACAGCAAAAGAACCCAAAGGAAATGGAGCAGAATCTTAAAAATAAAAGAGAATAACTGCCAACTTAGTGTATTTTATCTAGTGGAAATATCCATTGTCTTCAAAACAAGATAATACCATTCGAAGTAAATCAAAACAATGATGATATGAGTCGTACAGAATGAGGGAAATGGAACACGGAGCCGTTTGACAAGAGCAAAGCGATCCAAGAAGGAAACCACAACTGCATGTAGCAGTGAAGAACAGCGAGAGTATGCAGGTGAGTACACCTGAGAAAACATTCAAGGTGTAGGACGGCAATGGTGCTGATGCCTAATGGGGTTTCACACACAGGCAGAATAAAACAATGCGTGGCTTGAGTGGGACACAGCGTGGGAAAGAGGCCAATGGAATTAAAGTGTTTTAAATCTCCTCGGAGGCAGTAAATCTGCTAATTTATGTGAGACCTTAATCAGTCAATATTGCTCATTAGAACCTCTGGGATAACCATTAAAATATAATGAAGTAACAATTAATTAGCAAGACCAAGCAGCAAGAAAGAAAGAATTGAAAAGATATTATCCCAAAAATATGCCCAAAAGTAGAGAAAATGATATATAGAATGGGTCAACAAGTAGAAAACAAAGAATAAAAAGATAACTTTAAAAGTCAAATGTAATAATATGTAAGTGCTCTGAACAGTCAAAACAAAGTTTTTCAGGCTACAGTAGTTGAAAAAACCTAACTTCAGTTCTGATTAAAAGAGACACACCAACAATGTAGCAATACAAAAAATTAAAGCAAAAGAATAAAAATTATATGCCAGGAGAAATTATTCTTAAAAAGTGGCAGTGTAAGATGCACCTGTGTGTATGTGTGCACACACATGCAAGCACATGTCAGAAAAACTAGACACTGAGGCCAAAAAATTACTGTGACTTATAAGAGAAATTTCATTAAAATAAGAGTCAGTCTTGCTAGGACACTACAATTCTGAATTTGTTCTACTGGATCAGCTATTGGAGTGGGCTTTGTGGAGCTGGTCAGCAACAATGAAAGTGAGTGAAATGAAGCAATGTGGAAAAACACTTATAAACGCCATATTGAGAAAAAGAAGCCAGACAACAAAGAATTCACTGCGTGGTGACGTTTATATGCAGTTTAAGCACAGGCAAAATTTGTCTATGACATTGAAAGCCATCAAGTATTAATCACCTGATACCAGTGCATAGCAGGGCCTGAAACATGCCTCTTGATCTGAGTGCTGCTTACTTAACCTAATTTGTACCATTTTGGTTTGTAAATTTTTGTATCTGTACAATATACACAGTGTGACCAAAAAATATGGTGAACGTTTAACTTTTAAAAATTACCATGGTACAATACAAATAGCCATGAATCCCCCTCAATTTGAACACAGCTATCCTATCACTCCCGATACTTTCTGAAGCAGTTCTGCAAGTCCTCTTTCATGAGTATCTTCAGTTGCACTGTTGTGGCTGCCTCAATGTCCCAAATGGATTCAAAGTGACTACCTACTATCGTCATTTTGACTTCGCCGAAGTCAGAAGTCACATGGTTCCGCACTCAATGAATAAGGTGGATGAGGACACACTGTGATGTTTTTATGAGCCTACCTTTCTGTTGGATGATACTTGGCAGCAGTGTTCACTGAAATCTTTTTATCACACCTATAAAGAACCTCATGAAAAAGGACTTCCAGAACTGCTCCAAAAAATGGCAAAAATGATGGGACAAGTATGTTGGAAGTTGGGAGTATTTTGAGAGAGATCAATGACAATGTGTCTTCTAATGTAATAAACTTTTAAAATTTGAATGTTCACCATATATTTTGATCACTCATGAACATACAGAATCAGAGTTCATTTTTTAAATGAGTCACATTTAGATTCAGTGCAATACATGATTTAGCACTGATTATTTTCGCAGTTCTATGATTTCTTAATAATGGTGCAGCCAACCTTCTCTTTTCGCACTCAGGACTTCAGACTGACTGACCTTCTTTTCCAAGTTACTTACACACCACAATCATTTTTGGAGTATGATGCTAAAACATTGACTTCTTTATTTTAAAATATATTTGGCTGATGTTGCACTCCATTGAAATAAGTCCTAGGGAAATTAGTTCCAAGTCCATATTTAGAGCTCATTTGGAACAAATTTGCATATGGCATTTGTGAATTTCCAGTTCTCACCTATTAAATCAGTCTCAAGATAAATTCTGGTTGAACTCTGCCTTAGAGCTTCAAAATCACTTTAATCATATCAAATGAATAGTTTCCAATCTTGGGCTTCTTTATAAAATTGAGGGTAGTAATGATTACACACTGAATATTTAAAGAACATCCTTCAACTGATCATCTAGTTTCTACTTCCTCATCTTCTGTCACCACTGACATTTAAAGTTATTCATTATTTACTTGGTAAAATGTTGCTTTCACATTCTACACCCATTTTTAACTTCTATTTTCTAACCACAAAAGAAAAGTTGTATTTCTTGTACATGACAGACGTAGGGGTCCTGGACGACACTTGCCTTGTCTGGCCTGAGTCTCCTTTTCCCCATATCTGGAGCTGTGATCCTTTAAGAACAATGTTACGTGTTTTGAGGTCTTCCACTTCCTGGCCACTTTGCTTTCACTATTTTGTAGCTAATTTAAACCACTTCTTCTTAATGGGTTGCTATGACTTATATCTAGATAGCCCACCCAAAGACTTAAGTGTTCATAGATAGGAATTTGGGGAAGTGGCCAATCATAGGTGCGTGATACTACATTAAAGGCATGACGACTGCATTGGTTCACTGACTGGATTAGTATATAGTTCTGAGTGCGTATAATGGGAAGGCTCATCTTGGCTATGGGTGTCACCATCTAATAAGCTTGTTGTAAGTGGCATAAAAAGGGAAAGGAAGGATTATTGTTTGCTGCCTCCTGCCTGTCAGGCCATGAACTGTTTTTCCTTTGCTATACTCCTCTACCATGCTGTTTTACCTTGGAATCAACTATGAACTGAAACCTCTAAAAACTATCAGCTAAAATAAACCTTTCTTCTTTTAACTTGTGACTATTGGGCATTTTGTCCCAGCAACAAGAAAGCAACTAAGACAAGGGTGTATCTAGAACTGTACCAAGTACCATCTTTGTGGTCTGACCTCTGACACAAAGTCCCTCTCTTCTGAAGTGGTGCTTCCCTCAAGAATCACCCAAAAACACATTTTCTACCATCCAGTGGTTTTTGAACCTAAGAGAGGCCTCTGCCTTGGTCTTTACTAAATTTTACTTTGCATTAAACTTTTTGGATCACCTATCTGACAACTGTGCATTCCTTCAGTGTGACAGGTTATCCCACCAAACAGAATCCAGGTTCAAGTCTTTTACCAGCTCCCAAAACTTTCCATCTGGGATCAAGTTCATTCATGAGTGTCTTTTCCCCAAAGCTATTCTAGAGATATCACTTTACTTATGACCTTGCCAAAAGCCTGGTTGAAAACTCTTTGACTATGTCTAAGGAACATTGTCCATCTTCACTAGTACAAACTATCCAAGGTATTGCTGTTGCTATGTAACTTCAAAATCTTATAAATTCAGTGTGGAATTCATATTCATAGTAGAACATTCAACTGAACTTATGTTCCTCCCCACCCAGGAAGCTGGGAGACATATAAAGACTATGGAAACTTTTTCAGCTTCATCATGCTAATTTAGAAAATGAAGTAATTGCCTTTGCCTTTATTGTGTGTGCACATGTGTGTATAATTTGTTTGTTTTACAGTTTGCATGATTTTTGTCTAAGATGTCACTTTGCTTTTATGATGTTCTGTGAATTTCAAAGTCCACATCCAAAGTGGTCTAAAGCAGAGACCAGAAAATATGTCAATCAGGGAAAAAACACAAGGACTTTCACACTTTAATGTATTTAAACACTGTGTTTAATCTTTGTCATACATAAAGAAATATCATTACTGGGGATACTGATGATGATGATTATGATGATAATGATGATGATGACAGTGATGATAAAAATGTCCAGATATATGGATTGAAACTCCAGCCTTTAGGTCTACACCTAGAATGCTTATGGTGTTGGAATAACTCATATCTCACACCTGCATACTCAGACTTGAAGACTTCTATTTATATACATGTCAGTATATTATGAAGTATTTTAGGAGAGTTGTTACAGTGATGAAATAATGTTATGAATGTTTTTTGAACGTACCTTAAATCTATGCTTTCTTTCACCAAAAGACTAAATTTAAGGCCTATGTAATTCCCAGGAGATAAAGATTCTTGGTGCCATTTTTAAAGAATTTATTTTTCTAGAAGCAGAGCAGCAACCTTTGCAATGTGGGAAAACATATTCCTATGAATAGAAAGGAAATCTAATGATATTTTTACTTGGGCAAGAAGTCTCAGAATACAGGTGCAAAATTCCATTTTTTGACTGCATTTATTCATCAGTAAGATTTAAACACATCCACATGCGTTCATTAAATCAATCTAGTAACTGTTCTAATCATCAAACAAGCACATTTACTCCAGACTATGTAAGGGCAGCAACCAATCATAAATTTCAGGCATCTCAACACTGATTCCTGAAATAGTCTTGATCCTTTTCCTTTAAACTTAACCTTAATTTCTTGTCTCCCCTCCAACTGTATCCTGCCACTTCTTGACTGTTCAGCTTTATCTCCTTGTTGGACCTACCCTTGCACCCTTGGTTGTAAAGATTGGTTTGGTTTCTTCAGTTCCAGGGTGTATCAACCCCTGACAGTGCCCTAGCCTAGAACTCATTGCCAATGATAATCACTGTTGCCACCTTACGCACCTTTCAAATAACAGATTCACAGAGTTCCCTAGAGAACTGTCAGTGCTCACTGGAGAAAGGTAAAAGGGAGTTCCAGTGGTCCTTTGCCTTATAACCCTAGAATATTTTTTATTCTCATTTTCTAAAAACTTTTCCCTTTTTAGCACCATATCTCAATCTTCTATTTTGACAATCAAATTTCCAGGGTACATTTCTTCCAAGAATGAATTTATCAGTCCATTCAATGAGTGCTTCCTGATACTACTCATTGTAGTCAAAATCATGGGTCCAGAGCACCAAGTGAATTGGATTCTGCTTCTGCTGGGGACTTGTCATCTGCTTGGACAGCATCTCCCACAGGCAAGCACCTAACATGGCTTCTGTCTTTGAAATTCTTAACTCTGTACACGTGTCTTCCTTCTCACACCCTCTCTCTCATTTTCCATAACTCTCAATTTACACACTAAACATTAATTTACTTTCCTAATAAACTTATTTTAGATTCAACATACATATTGCTTTTTGTAGTTCTGCAGAAAAGGATATCTATGAAATTAAGAATTATGAAATCTTCACAACCACTTCACTGATATCTAGTAAAATTGCACAAAGCACATTTTTAGTAAATGTTTATTTAATGGATGGTTATATAGATGGATGCTAAGTTTGCACCAGACAGATATAAAGAACTTTACATTTTCATAGTATCCTCACAATAGTTTTAAGGGTATGTATCATTAGCTTTGTTTTACACATGGGGAAGTAAATTAGATATATTATGGTAATTTGCCCAAAACATTGTTATCACATATTATTATTACTTGATATTAAGTTAGTCAGAATTGCATTAATAATACGCATAATCCTATTACCTAATATTTATTGAATATTTATGCCTTCCTAAGTATTTTCTTCACAATACCTTATATGGGCTGTCATACAGGCAACTCCATAAAGTAGTGTTTTATTGTGTCCATTTTACATGTTCTTTAATGTCACACTCAAAAGTGTCTTTTAGGTACCTGACAACAAAAACGAGAAACACTAAATGTTATCTTTTCACTTAGTCATGCATGTCTCTTCATGGCCAATTGAGGAAGTAAAGAATACAATGAAAATTTCTGTTTCCTGAAAACAGTGTTACTCAAGTATAATCTGATTACATGTGCAGCTACTCTTCTAGTTCCTCATTACCAGAAAAAGAATACTGTGGATCACTAAATTGTTAGCACAAAATTAATTTGAACTCCATAGGCCATTAGGATAGAAGGATTACGGTTTATAACAAAAGTGTTCATCAGAAACCTCATGTATTCTGAAGTGGGGCACTGGGGAGGTGACTGGACCATAGCGGTGTTATATGCTCAATGGATTAACCCACTAAACAGTTCATAGCTGGATGTGCTACTGGGACCTTGTTGAAATAGGCCAGTCACTGGCGGTATGAGCTGGAAGAGCATATTTTTGTTACTAGATCTTCACTTTTCTCTGCATCCCAGCTGCCATGGGCTAAACATCTTTCTTCGACCATGCCTCTCCATCATTGTTTCTGCCTTAGAGCCAGCCAACGACGCACTGAAGCCATGAACCAAAATAAACCTTTCCTCACTTAAGTTGTGAGTGTTGCATATTTTCTTCCAGCGACAGAAAAGTGACAAATACAGAGGGTCAGGATAGAAAACTAGGGTATTTTTATGATAGGAAAGCTCAAGTGTGTACCAGTATCATCTGATTTCATTATTCTTAACTCAAATCAACCCTACCACCCAGATCAGTATACTCACTAACTGCTTTTGAGTACAGAAATTTAGTCTCAAATACTTGCTCATTCATCTGCAAAAGTTAGAATACATATCAAGCATCAAGAACTGAAAGTTGATGCAAGGATGGAACTTCCTGTGCACTGATATTTATGGTAAACACCACTTTCTAGCAATCAATTTCTCTACTTCTTACAGAAGGGCTGTTCTATTGTTTGGTTGGCAAAATGCCAAGCTGTGATGGCTATGATCTTCTCTAACAAATCCATAGCCAAAGTTGATGACTCAGCTCCTCTTTACTGGCGATTCATTGGCCTGAAGATGGGAAAAGGAGGTAGCTATGTCCACTGGCATTGCCTGATGAAGACTTTGTTTTCACTCTGAGAAAAAAAAAAAAGACAGCAAGGAGAGCTGTTATTTCATCTTGCAGACTCAGTTTAATAAAAATAAGCATGGCTTTAACCATGTGGAGTCAAGTGGGAAAACAAGTAGCCAACATGATGAGTTGGCAAATCAGTTCACGAAGAAGCTGATCTGTGACAATAATGCCGCCACTACACAAGACCCAGGTTCAGCCTCAACACAGAGCTC